>JAQIVE010003462.1:0-16691 GCA_034698285.1 Sminthurinus bimaculatus | reverse complement strand
TGAGTTGCATAATCTATTCACTTAAAATGATTTAAAATCCAAAGATTGCCGTTGTCGTGAAAAGTTCCTGGAAATTTGACGTAGTGAAAAAATTGAATAGTACTTTGAAAAACGTTGTTTTTTACATTGAGTGGGCATTTCTCTTGTGGGCTTTTTATTGGCTGGGCAATTCTCCATGTGGGTTTTTCCACGTGTGCGCTTTTCTCTGTGTGGGCTTTTTTCATAGTGGGCATTTCTCCCTATGGGCAAAAAAACGTGGGCATTTCTCTGAGGGCAATTCTCTGGTGGGCAAAACTCTGGTTACCATACAGTACAGATAACATACATACATAATAAAAATAAGTATATCTAATGCTAATGAAGAAACTGCAGACGGAGAGTCGTCATTATAGTGGTAGTTAATAAATACAACCATTTATACAATATATTCGTTATGATATGCATGTATAGTTCGTTAAATGATATAGAGTTAGAGCCGTGAAGTTTCTTTAGGTGCACATAACTGCCTTATAATCAAACTATATAGGTCAAGTAGTTGGATCAGGTTATGGAAGCAGGCTCTGAATTAGAATCAGAATTGGAATTGGAATCGGGAGAGTAACTACGTATACATTATACATACAGATACATACACAAAACTGGAAGTGGAAGTGGAGCGTCATTAAACTTGGTCCGACAGTCGGCCTTAAATCATGTCACCTCTCGCCCTGTAACCAACTCAACTCCACTCCATTCCAATTCTATCCACTCCACTGCCAAACTCCAAATTCACGTTCAGATCAACTACATACATGTGAGTGCGTATGCCTGTATGTATGTAGGAATTTGAGTAAAACACTAGAGTGCACGATGAGATGCACCGTATGTGAGTGTACTGAAAATCCGAATGAAAAAATACATTTAGCGTGCTCTTGGTTTTTCCACAATGTTTTTTTGCTGGACTTACAAAACAAACCGTTGCTGCTTTCATAAACTGTAAAAATTTGACGTCAGATTTAAAAAATCGAAGAATATTGACGTCTCTATGAAACTTTAAAATTCGGAGTAACTATACTCGGGAATATCATTTCAACTTTAACCTAATTTAGATGTGTGCCCAACATCAACACCATTTCATTTTACTCATGATTGGCTAAAAAAGTGTTGGTCTAGATGAGATCTCATTGAAGACTCTAGATTTAGCTCCAATTATTTGCGAGTATAACTATTCCTTTTGTATTCCAGTTATTTCCCAAGTAGAGAGGCACATAATCCTGAATTCTGTGAATTTTGGCTTTTGACTACAAGGGCGAACGCCGAAGAGCAACCAATTTTCTACCTTTGTCGTTGGAACCTACACCACGTATGTATGTATGTATGTAACACATAAATTCTTGCAATCACCCGAGCAGTCGTTAATGTATCACGAATCACGGCACAAAGGTACCCTACACGCTCCGAGTTGCCCATTCATCTCATCCATAGGCAGATGTAATGCCCATCCAAAATAGTTAATGTGACCAGCTAATCGAATTAAAATGCGAAATGAATTGAGAGTTGCCGTCGTCCCTGCTGTGTAAGACTAGTAAGACTGTGTGGCCATGGCAATTACGTGACACCTCCTTGAAAATTCCTCTTACGATCCTCATCGCCACGTGTATGTATGTATAAAAATTTGGACAAACCGAACTAAGAGGGAGAAATTGATCCACATACCACATACATACATACATACATGCATACAACACAAAAGGAAGGGACTTTGCTCTTTGTTCTTAGATAAAATGATTGAAATTCCCTTCCTCCTCCTGCTACTCTTCCGTCTTCCTGATCTTCTTTTAAAGGCCTTACGTCTTTCCTTGTCTCTTTTTTTACGTTGACTTCTACATGGTCCTAAATTGCAGCGTAGTGTTCATGGATACAGTATGTATAGAAGGGAAAAGAGGAGAGAGAGAGAGTTTAATGTAATTAGATTTAAGACTCCTCTTTTCCTATACAATCCACATCTATGTATCTATATGTATGTATGTATAGAATCTTTACCACAAGGGAAGCTGTGCCAATATGCAAACAACGACGCGTGCTTTCTCCGACTTTCTACACACTTATTTATACTACGGTAGGTGGTTAGAAACTCGTGCCACAAGATGCGGGCAGTTGACTTGAGTTGAAAAGAGAAGACAAGAGTTGAGTCGAGTTGAGTAGTCCATAGGATTTTGATTACCATCATCATCATCATCATCATGGCAACCTTCGTCTCCTCTTTGTATTTTCAACATTGGCTTTAGTTTTAGCTTTGGCTTCGAGTGAGTCTACATGCATACATACATACATAGATGAGCATTGAGCATATGCTCGAGACTCTAGGCCAACTTGAAGTTTGCAAAGGAAGAGTTGAAGGGAAGCTGGGAGATTCTTCATTATAAAGAAATTGGCGTGGAAAATTATACGGTGCTCTCGGATGACTCCTCAACCGCCGCCATGTACATTGTACAATGTACATATGTATATCAGACTGGGTGCATGCAAATGTAATCTAGGGTAATATTATACTGCGGTTCACTTGATATGAGATGCGACTCACAACTCACACAGACGCGGCACAGAAAGCAGCTCAAGACATGAGGAAACTCCGTTGCGGGGTTTGTTCCGGTACACATTAATGCGCATGCATATTAGTAATGTACATAGGTATATCTGTACTACTGCCTACCCTTAAAGAAACGATCACAAGTTGCCCACTCAACTCAGTCGACCGTCCAAGAATAAAGAGAGCAGCTAAATTTAACGACGTAAAGAGCAAGCGTTTTTCATGAAAGTAGTGCAGCAAAATGCTAACGTCCTTAGACAACATTGCTGCTTATAAACATATGTATGTATGCACGCAAATGTGGATCAAACTTGCATATTTTCCGGAGAAGGGTATGCTTGTGTTATCATGAAATTAAATCTGGGGCAAAAAATGTTGCATCTCCAGTGCATCTGTTCTGTTTTCCCTTTGTTTACACCGTTTAGCTGATGTTGTTATTTAAGGAGACTGTTTAAAATTATGACTATCATCTCATGTTGGTCGTTTTTGTATTAGGAAAATAATTCAATAATTCCTCCCTTGAAATGGATAATCAAACTTTGCACAAAAGTGAACCTTTTTGGAAAGGTCAAACGATTTTTACTGTTCAAAAACATACATACACGGAGATAGCTGTAAAATTTGAAAGTATAGTAAATTCTTTTAAATTTAATCTTTTGTAATGCAATATTTTGTGGCAAAAGTCTTCTTGTCGGTTGTCTGCCCAAGTACTCTATGATGTGCAATGTGCATTGTACAGCTTGAATTTATTTTGTTATAAATTTTCTTCCTGTCTGAATTCTGACTCTAATTCTAAGCGTAAGAGGATCTCGTACGCTTAATACAACAGTCCGTCTTGCTTTTACGCTCTTGGTGCCTGCTACATAATTTCAAATAATTTGCCGTGATGAGAAAATTGTGGTTTCTTCTAACTTGTACATTGTATAGTGTACAGCCATTCGTCTCCGTCTGAGAGCATGAAAATTCGAATGCAAATTACAATAAAGGAGCTTTGTCTGGTTAAGGGAGGAAATTTAGTTGTCAGTCAGAATTTTGTTCCCGATTCATCATCCTCCCGCAGCACTGCCTCACTTACATACTCATTTTTCCGCGTTTCGATGCATGATACTTGTACTTCTTCCTTTGCAAAAGGGGGTACGCTGGAAATAAAGCAACATCAAATTTGATAAAAACGGAGCTGTTCCGCCTCAAACCGTATAATAATGCTAAATTACATTTTATTTCATTTTTAATGTTGTGCGAAGTCCTACACAATCTTAAATGAGCTATTATTGCATTATGTATTATTACTTGAAATTATAAAATAGTGCTGTGATATATCAACTATCAACAAGCCCGTACAAAGTTATATGGCTCAAAAGAGCAGTACAATTGCTGTACAATAGTCAACGGTCAATTTTCATGCGGTTCAAAAAACACCAACGAGCTTCGCCTTCCCAAAACTATTAACATTGCAACAATTTCATGAAACATGGTTAGTACATAGTTTCAACTATGCAGTAAAGCTTGTAATACTTGGAGTTGCAGGAATTCTAAGAAAATAAGTTGCATGCTCAAGTTAATACACTCGCAGATTTAATATTGATTTCAAAGCAAAAAACAGTCCGGTCCATAAATCTAGGCAAAGTTTCACTTTCAATGTTTTCCGAGCGCCTCTTTCTATTTCACCACACAACACTACACTAGGCTAGAGTCACGACCGCAACCTCGCAAAACTATAATGTGGGCAACAGCAAGAAAGTAAAAGTTTGTTTCAAAAGTAAAATTGAAAGTAAAGCCTGTAAACTGTAGTCAAGCTCCTGCCGCAAGCAATGTCGACTCGTGGCTCAATTTAACCAAGCTAAAATATTAAGCTTTAGAAATCAAGTAGAAGCTCTAATGTGTAGGTTTTTAAATTTGTACATGGAAAAAAATTACACATGCAGAAACCTCACAAGGGAAGTAAAAAGGATGAAAAGTAAAAAAGTTAAAGTACCCCGATGAGCGTATTTTTTAGGAGCTTCTTTTTATCTACTGCGGAAAAATCTATGTACGACAGGGGAGCAACTAACGGTTAAAAAACAATTACACTTGATCCATCAAAAAGGAAAGTGAAAGTAAAACAAGGTGTAACTCATTGAGCCAGAACCAAAACTATGGCTATGTATGTAGAATGTAGAGCTTCATCCTCAATGTAAATATTCTCGTCAATCCTCGTGTTAACACAAAGCTTGACTTGACTCGACTCGCAGCCATATTAATAATAACTTGTAACAAGGGCAAAGCTGAGACAAAGGGAAGAAGGAGGAACAAAGCTGGGAAATTCGCAGGAAGCTTCTAGCGTTGCATACATACATAGAGAGAAAGAGAGAATAAGAGAGAGAGAGAGTGGAAATAAACATGGGGATTAAGAGGTGAGGATTAGGCCAGATTTTTCCTTTGTTTCCCTTTGTACTTTGCTAAAAAGTTGGCGTTGGAGAATGAAACTGACTCAAGGGTTTTGTGTGTGTGGGAAAACTCTTTTTCCTTTGCTTTCGTCTCTGCCTCTATTTTTTCTCCCCATGTTCCACAGCTATTATCTGCGGTCTTCCGAGACTTTTTACTCCTGTCCCTTTTTCTTCTGCTTGCGTATTATCCTTTAACTTTCTTTGGCACTGGGAACCTTCGTTAAAGGCTTTTTATCTCTCCTTTCACTTTCATTTTTACTCTTTCGCTTTTACTTTTCCCTGGGTCTCGGTGTCTGTGTTTTTCTTGTTCTACTCGAGTCGAGCTTCTTGAGTTGGTCTGGGAAATGGGAAGTGGGGAATAGCGACGGTGTGGTGACGGTGAAGTGATGACTAATTCGTCGCGTTTGTATGTACAGCAAAAATGTACAAGTACGGAGTAAAACGCTAAAAGTGCTCGTAATAAAATTTCCGTAAGTTCTCATCCTTTCCTCCCACTTGCTGCTCCAACTTACTTAAATTGTGTCCTCTTCCCGTTCCTCCTTCCTCTTAATAAAGCAGTCGCGAGAAATTTTCCATGTAGCGGCTTTTTTCTATTTTAGTTTGGTAATTTCACCAAGAAAAGGGAAGGAGGGAATACAGAATGTCAAGGCAAATGTATGTCTATACTTTACGACTTAACAAGCTACACCGTGCATTGTACGATACATGCTAAAATGCGCCAATTCCTTGTGTAATCTGATTAATAAACCACCCAGGAAAAGTGCAAAAGCGTCCGTCGAAATTCCAGGATACTTTAGACATTTTTCCCAGGCTGCTCTTTTTTGCTCTTTATGGGTCCTTGTATGGCTTTAAAATAGCTTTGCATGGAAATTAGACAACTTGGACAATAATTTAACTTTGCATGTATTGATTTTTTTCTATTTTAGTTTGCTTTGTCTTTTTTTACCGTCTCGGTAAAATTCACGTTTGATTCTAAATTTTGGTTTCTAGTTTTTTCAAGGTTGTTTTGGCAGGAAATTCAAAATATGAGCATAAATTGCTAATGAACGGAGGCTAATGCCAAACCTGTGTATTGAGGTTAGTCTTTAGAGAAGTCTTTATAATTATGTCAATTGACTGAAGAATAATCTACTTACAATTATTACTTTATCCAATTATCCCAATTAAGGACGGAAGTTAAGCGAGTTGGCGCATATCCCAATTACCAATCGGTTTGAGTTATTTTATACAGTGCGTATAGTTGATAGTACTTTTTCAAGATTTTATTCCTACGTATCTCTGCATGTAAATAAATATCAACAAGAATTCAAAGTGTCTGTAATTTTGGCTGTGCCATAATTTCATCTAACTATTTATGCTCAGTAAATGTGGGAAAAAGTTTTCTGGGGATTCGGAGGAATGATAAATATTTGGTAGTGAAAGTGCATTGTATCTGTATGTATAATTTAAAATAATATAAATAATGACAGGCGTAAAGGGACGGTCATAACCATAATTTGAACAAAATGAGCTCGTTATATCTCCATAAAAACACGCAAAATAATTTTGCCATTTGCCTATCTATTATTTTTCTTTCTGTGGGGCGTGAGTGCTTGATAAATCCACCTCGGGTAAAAGCCTTTGGGTAAAAAAACAGGCAAATTACAATACACACTTACTTTGGTCAAGCCAGTCTGTCCGTCCGTCACTTGGCTATAGCAGTTTTGTTAAAGGCAAAGTTAAAGCAAAAAGGGGAAAGAAAAGGACAGCACAAAGGGAATATTATAATAATGGTTTGAATACATAGTAATGATGCTAGCAATGATAGATACTTCAGGCTTGGAAGCCAGCGGGAGCTTTCAGGTCCAAGCCACAATTCTTAGTCCAACTCCTTATTCAGCAATATTTTATGAGTTTGAGGGTGACGAGACAAACAAAAGGACAAACAGACTCACAAACCTAAATTTTCCATATTGCATGGTGAGGACAATGCTATAGACCAGGTCTGTATACTCTCCTGTCTGTTTCCTCGTGGTTTATTTTTTTAGTTCGTGCTCAGAAAACCTCAGCGTTAACCTTAAGAAAAAGTCGGGAGAACTTTGATTAAGCTTCTTCAAAAACTGACCAAAATTGTTTGAAACTGGAGAAAACTGAAGTACTGGAATCAAACTCCTGAAGCATTAAACGATAAATCAGTACATATTTTATGCTTCCAGCAAAAATCTTTCGAAATGCTTACTAATTATGATGACGAACTTGCCATTTGTGCGTTGAGGTCGTGGGTTGAGATCAGCTAGGAGTTAGTCAACTGTTCTTTCGACCGTTGATTTGGTCCTTTCTTTGAGCTGTTCTTGAAAACAGACTCTATTCTCCATGTTCCATTTTTTCCAATGATGGCACTGCTGGGAATTTCAAAAGGCGGCTTGTCACGATCCAGCCTATAGGATACTCTCTCTTGGAAACGGTTATACATACTTGCAAGTATATTGCGAAAGTACGGTCCTATTTATAGAAAGAGTCATCATCATCTGTACGATGTAGATAAGAAGTCGTCGTGCTTATTAGCTACATATAATCGTCACGCCTAAGGCCACAGTTCTGGTCTAGATCTCACATCTCACTCTTCGTTGCAAGCTGAATGGTTGAGATTGCATCATCATCATCATCATCACGACTATATTATATTGATTCGTTTTTCATTCTGCATGGAAAATTATGAAACTTCCCATATTTTCTCATGCCATGCTGTGGTTCTATTTGAATAGATATAGTTTACACGTCCAGAGTCGCTGCTCTACTCTCCCCGATCGCTGAATACTGAATACTGTCCAGTCACTCACAATACAAACAAAAAAAGACCCTGGCGTCATTTTACAAGGACATTGCTGAACATCTTTATATCCATTGATAAAAATGTGGGAAAACCTCGCAAAAGAAGTCCCCAGCCGATTGGATATCCTGTTCAATTATATTGTGTAAAGAGGAAATGCGATGCAATGGGAAGGCGAGAGTGAAAGCTCAACTGCTCATATTTTGGCGTTTAGGTTATACATATCGCAGGGATAGAAGAAAGCGTTTTTGAATGACGGACGATAAATGATGGATCACTTTCCACTTTCTTGGAGCGGCGGGCCGGGAGAAAGTTGAAGCAAAGTTTTTTGCAAGCTTTTATGATATTTGAAATTCATATGCATACATATGATACTTGCTTATATGTATGCACACACGCATAGTTCAATAACGAGGTTAGGCATTTTCGGAAAAACTGGGGGTTTCATTTTTTGTAATCTATGTACTTGAAAGACAATTTGTAGTTAAGCTGTCCCGAACCTCGCCAATAAATTGCTTAACTGCTCTGGTTCAATTTGATCTAATTGTATAAAATGCCGAGACTCTATGTATATAGTAAAGTATAGTTTAGTTGAACTGGTTGGCTCAATCGTGTAATGAATAAATCATGACTTTTGCTTCTTGCTCCTTTTCCCTTCTTCTCTGTCTTATATACATATACATTATACATGTATGTTATAGATGATTCTCTTTTGTAATAAAGTTGAAGTATTTGACTGGAACTCCATTTCCATGCTCCCTTCCCTACAATAATAATAATAATACTGTACGACTTTTTCCTCAAAATTTTGTTCTCTTATGAATATGAAATTTGAAAGGTTGTATCTAGTTATACGCACAGCATGCAGTATATACACATATTTAGATAGTTGCATACATTGTATAATATTAAATTTGGGTGGCTCATCTTCCTCTTTTTCCTTTTTCCTTGTTCCATTTCAATTCCTTCCGACTCTATTCTTTACATATTACATTCTTTATCATCTGCATAATTCATCAAGTTGAGCTGTTAACGTTAACTTGAACCCATCTCACTGCAAGGCAAGGCAAGAAAAGACAAGACATGCGGCAACTTGAATCGAATATCGTTGAATCCATTATAAAGTTGAGTTGAATTAACTGAAGTCACATGCAGCAAATCTTTTTGAAACTTGTTCATGAGCCCAGAGAGAGAGAGAGAGAGAGAGAGAGAATTGTTCAAATTTGGGAATAGACAAAGGGCATGTACTTATATAAAGTTTCAAAATATTATACCACAAATATTTTACTACGATAATAGGCTAATTTTTCCAAATCCTATGACCCTTCTCCCCTGAAAGTAAATATACGTAGGATGGAATCTAAATAAATAAACTCATTTCTTATTGTTGGCATGCTTTGAGGTTTGTGGGAAAAGAAAATGGGCGCGGTTGAATTTGAGCTTGTCTTCCAATTTTAGCTTTAGTTTTTCTGGACAAATGTACATATAATATAGTCTGACGGTACTAGCCCAATATTGATCAATTAATCAAGTGATTGTCCCAGGAGTACATGTACATTGTACATCCAAATAAAAATCCGATAAAACTTCCTCACTGTTAAACACACCGAATCGGTTGTTTGTTTAGGAAGCTGGGCTTATTTTTCCCTGGAGAAGCTTTCTCCAGGAACATGGGAATGGGTATCGGTATTGATATTGATATTGGAATGTGAATACAAATGTGGTCTGATATCCCCCGGATTCCAATGTATTGTATGTATATGTGTTTGTGTGTGTAATTTGAATGGTCCATTTCATGCTGCTCCAGATACAGAAACCAGTATTTGCGTGATTCAGATAGATGGATGAAAATTGAAATTGAGGGCTGGATTTAACGGCGAGGCGAGTGAAATAGCCGTCCTCATTTTGGTTAAGTGGAAAAACACAAGACACATTTATGTATATTCAAGATGAAAATTTAGAGTTGCAATCGTCATTGCTATGGCCATTCAAATCCACCTGCTTTCCAAGTTTCTTTATTTGGTCTGGATTTGAGACTATGGCTGGCTGGTCCATTATCCCTCTTTTTTCCTTATCCTTTGATTTGCAAAGTTTTGGGTATTTTTGGACTCGAAAAGGTCAAGAAGATAACCAGAGCGGAGGCTCACGCAGGACGAAACCTGTTTCTATATAATGTAGCTTCAAAAAAAGAGTTGAAATTGAATATTTTCGAGTGGCGGAGAAAACAAAGGATTTTTACTTATATTGTCTTATAGAAGAAAGGTCGTGGAAAATCATGAGAGAAAGTCAAGTTAGGCCACGACCAAGACCTGCCACGAAAACATGGGGCAAGGGAAAAGGATTTCCTTCAGTCTCAACGTACATGACATACATATGAGCATTGAGCATGTGTTCATGTGTGCAAATCCCAGACTGCCTCACGACTCTTTCTCCGTATGTATGTATGCATACATGCATGTGCTGTGTACACAGATAACAACACACCATCCCATCACATCACATCCCATCTGCGTGTGCAAACAAGGAGACAAACACACACACATACACAAGGATTGCGATAAAATACCGGGAAACTCGGTAACCCCGTACACAGGGCAAACTAACTCCATTCTATATACATTACATTATACATACAGATGTAGATGTGCATTTTATATGTATGTATTATATTATGGATGGTTATTGCCCATTTTCTACGTGTAAGACACATTGTGTGAGTGTGTGCATCTGCCTTTTTCATGCCATTTCATTCCATTATATGGTATTCTACCCTATCTTGCTATTCTCGTTCTAGTTCTCTTCCCTTTCTTTGCCTTCCATGTAACTACATATACATATGTAATATGCTCCTGCACTTCCTCTGTTCTGTTCTGTTCTGTTCTACCGGGACCAATATATTAATAAACTTTCTCCCTTACTTTCCACCTTCATTACCAACCTACAGACCACATACAAGATTTCCCACTCCAACTCCAAAATTCTGCTTTCTCCCGCTTTCTCTTCTGTCTTCTTTTAGCTTTTCTATTACTTGCCTACTTTTCTTTTATGCCTGCCCTGTTTTTAGCTCGAGGTATGAGTTATGTCACACATGAGATAGAGGCAGAGAGAATTGGGACAAACACGATTTTCTCTAGGGGAAATAAAATATCCGGACTTTTCTATCCTTCTCTCTCTCTCTACCATTTTATTTTATTTTACTCTGTACTACTACACGCTTTACTGTACGTAGGATTTCTCGAGAATATACGAGAAAGGTGGAGTGACCAAGGTAGAGACAGAGAAAACGGGCTGTTCCCTCTCCCTCTCCCTCTTCCCGTGATTGATGCACTTACACTCTTGCGATGGATTAAAAAAGTTAGCTTTTGATACTCCGCTCACAATCATCAGCCTCTTGTTGTTGTTCAGGAGCGCCTTTGATGCCAAACCTCTTTAATGGATAAATATTGTTGAATCGACTTGGATTCGGATTTTAAGTGTTCGACCTAGGGGTTGAACACTGGACGTTGGACATGGACATTGGACACTCATTCTTCGGCCCTCAACCCAATTTTGGCTTAGAGCAAACTTTGTTTGGTTTTTGCGCCTGTTGGTCAATCCGGAAAGTGTGCAATGTACAAGACTTATTGTATTGATATTGTATATGTATACATTACATACAAAGGCACAATGAAACCTTTCATTCCAGCAGTTCCAGCAGTGAGTCCGATGGAACTTGCAATTTGTTTCGCCGTCTGTTCGCACTCCTTTGCAATTTGTACAGCATACGATACAATACAATACATAACAGACGTGAGTGTCAAGCACTTGTTTTGCCTCGCCTCGCCATACAGAAAAAAGCACGGACGACTGATGATGAAAGAGTTTCCAATTTCCCAAGCTTTCTCTTTTATGTACATACAATGAACAATGTAGATAGTTGTGTAGCCGGTGCTCCTGAAGCTGAAGACTTGACGTCGTGGTTCACAGCAAAAGCCAAAGCCAAAGTCATAGAAAGAGAAAAAGAAACAAGGGAGTCGGATGGGTGTTTGAATTGAGGTTTGGTTTTGTTGCACGACTCTCAGCTCAATCTACAATACATACAAGTCGTCTTTCGACCGAAGGGGTCGAGTCAAGAAAATTCGAGCAGAAAGAAAAGGGAGAGGAGAAAGCAAGGTCCTTGTGGGAACTCTGCGTAAATCTTAAATACCGTCAAGTACTCCTTTGGATTTGGACTTGGAGTTGGATTTGCTCGAGAAACGTGACTCGTGTGGTCTCGACATACACAGATGTCTAATGTTCTCATTCTCTCTCTCTCTCTCTCTTTCTTGTCAAAATTGAGCTCTTATACCTTCTTCTTCTTTGTCTTCTACTCTCTCTCTCTCTTTACATCTTCCTTTCTTTGTCGATGTGCATGTATGTACGTATGTATTCGTAGATACTTACTCTCTGTTTTTTCCTTTCTACTTTTCCTTGACTTTACTTCACTTGACTTTGGTTGGGTTGAGTTGGCTTCGGTTTGTGATGCTGACTCAGGATCAGAATCACTTTGTGCTCTTGTTCGGCCGCCGTTCCCTCTCCTTTTGGAGTTTAGACCTTGGGCTGAGCGGAATGATAAAAAGTAGTCGAGTATTTTGTTACCATGAGATGAGATGTACACTGTGCACTGTCGTGCATGCTTCTTCCTCCGTCAGGTTCGAGTGCAACAAGAATGGAGACACAGAGAGGCCCATTAACCAGAAACAAACATCCAGTCTCTTTGTACGTACACATTACACAAACGTATATGTATACATATGTGCATATAAAACTAAATACACTTACTTGTTCCATTTTTCGTTCGTTTTAACTTTGGTTTTTTAAAAAGAAAGAAAAAAGTCAAACGACGCAGCACGAGGACGAGATGGGACTTTATACATCTTTGTTTTCATTATTGTCTCAAAGAAAAGAGATGAGAGAAAGAGACCGAAAAGAAATAGAGACAGGGTGTATCAAGCTAGCCAGTTATACGTGTATAAGAAAAGCTCAGTTTCTTTGCCTTGCCTTTGTTTGTGTTTGCGTAAGGAGGACGAAGTGTGCCAAAGTAAATAATACAGCAAAATATATAAAAGTAAAATGAAATAAAAATTTCGCTTCTCACTGCATTCATCTATCTATCTGTCCTACTGCATGAACGTTGCCTACTTATTTTCTATTTATATTATATTATGCTATATCAGCAATTCAGCATAGGTACAATGCTAGATTCTTTGAGGACTCGTATGAGTGTTGACTAGAGTTTGTGTTTAGTCGTTATATTTTTGTATATATAGGAAGAGAGCGCCGCGTCAAACTGGATTGACCAGCCAGAGCCAGCTGTGTTCACATGTTCCGCGCACAATGATCACTGCAATTGGCAATTCGCAAAGGAGAGACACATAAAAAAGATGCGAGACTTGAATGAGAATTTGTGTGAAGGAGGAGGAAGCAAAGGACAAGACAAGCAGTGTTGACTCTGACGTTAAGGAGTGAACATCGAACGTACATGATACATATTGAGCAAGTCCAAAAAAACGGGAGCAAAATACATAAAATATAGTTGATAGTAAAATTACCCATGATTTTCAATGGTGATAGTCAACCATTCAGATTTGGAGTCATTGAGAACTGGATTATTTCTATGATATCTTGAATGCTAAAAAGAAAAAGATGGTTACAAACAAATAAAAATTACAATTTGAATACAGAATAATAAAACAATATTAAGCTCTACCTTCAACGGCCGAGCTCATCTATGTGTGTGTACTGTGTACTAGATCAAAATCTTAAGTTGCAGATTACTCTGGGATTTAATTTAAAATGTAATAACTGTAGTTATGTGAAGGATTCTTGTAATTTCAGCCTTTTCATCTTCAGCTTTTGTATTTGGCCAATCTTTCATAAATACCACAGATATCTTTGTCATAATTGTCGTCATAATCTGTGTATACAAAGTATGTATGTGCAATGCAGTAAAATATAATACAGGAGCTGGTAAGAATACTAAAATAGTGTAGGATGAACGGACTGAACTAGAAATAGAAATCTTAATTCCTCGCAGAATCCTCCTGCGCTTTTGTATATTGTATATTGTATAGGAACACTTGAAAATGGGGGGCTGGACAATAAAAGCTCTTTAATACCTGTAAATGGAGTTTGGACACTCAGCATTAAATGTGGCATTGAATGCTTGAGCCCTATTCTACTTATCTTTGTACATACAATACATACATACATACATACATACATAGGCATGGTCACTGCTTCTAAATAAATCTACAGTAAGATTCGTAGTGTATACAGTATACAGTGTGCAGGTTTTTGTTTATGGCAAAGACGCGGAGAAACAGGAGAGCAGGAAATCTCGTCTTTATCTTGATGTGTAATCTGGTCCGAGAAATCGTATCTGTACTGTATGTACATTGTGCATGGTATATGCTACATGAGTATACATAGTGAGAGACTGGACCTTGAAGAAGTTGCGGAGCAGAGAGCCGTGTAAATAACGACTCATTTATATGGTACTTAAACAGCCCGTATAAATGTATCGCCGTCATCCTCCGAGGAGCATTAGTCTCCTTTAGCGAGCTAAACCTCGTTCCTTGCTCTTCGTTCTTCGTTCCTCCACCTCCGCAATCCCTGCTTGGACAATGCATTGCAATGGCAAATGGCAGTCTGCACTAACTATGTATGGCCGGCTATAAATGGAATCAAGGAGGCAGTTTTATCTCCACTCCTTGTTTACTGTTTCCACTCTCTATTGTAATTTGTAATAGTAGAAAGCGAAAAAAATTACTGAAATTTAAAATTTAAGCAAAACAAAAATAATATTTTGAATGAAAATAAACTTACTTCGCATGGCCTAACAACTAATAAAGATTTGGAAGACACACAAACATACGAAAGAAACTCAAGTATACTTACACCCGCACACAGGCACACGCACATTTACTCAAAACGCAAACCATACGACATACACACAAATAGTTGAAAATGAAAGTGATTAAAAAGGATCTCATAAGTTTGTTGGGTGACAGTATGTATGGGGAAAATTAAGAAGAAGAAGAAAATTATTTGTATGTACGTATAGCTCAGCAAGGGAGATAAGAGGGCATCAATGACTTTCCTTCGTTTAAGCGTCGTTCCTTATAAGAACTTAATTTACTCAACTTACTCAACAGACGAGATCGCCGGGGATCCTCTACGGCTGTTGTCGTGGCTGTCGTGGAAGTCAAACCACTTTGGCCGAGCTTTTCTCCCGTCACTTTCCCTCCCACTGCATTCACTTCCGGTCGATTCTGATTCTGTAGATTGCCCTTACTCCTAATTCCACTATCATTATTAGTATTAACATTACGTTTGCTTTCACCTTTGTCCACTTGTACGATTTGAATGTCATCATCATCACATTCCGTAGGATTACTATGATTACACCTATCACAAATACATGAATCATCTTTACAAGTGGACGTATTGTCTGCTTTAGAATTTACATACGCGATATTTGATGGCATTGCATCACCGTGGGAGGAAGAAGAATCCTTAGCATTCCTCTCATTGTCAATACACATGGAAAGCGTTTTGTCTTCCTGGCTGCTTGACGTCATTTGAGTATCATAGTCATCATCACTTTCTTCCTTTTCCCCTTCATCATCGCTTGAGCTTGAGGACGACGATGAGGAGGAAGAGAGAGAACCAATTATTGAGGATTTTGGTTTCTTTGACTGGATCTGAACAGCATTAAACTTGTCCGAGCTTGTCATTGACGCTGAAGTTATACTATTACTACTACTACCTTTTCCTACGCTGGTTGTTGTTGCTGTAGTTGTAGCTGTAGTGTTTGAAAGACAAATTGATATAGAGTCTGGATGGTAACGACGTTGAACAATCGCTTGAATTGGAGAAGACTTGGGTTCCATTTCATAGTATCTACTAGACTTTTCAGGTTCTTTTGTTTTTGTTGTTGACCCCTTATTCAGATTATTGTTATTTGCCGACGGATTATTAGATGTACTTGAAATCACTTTTGTATTACTATGAGTGGTAGCAGTAGATGTAGTGGAGGACGAAGTACTTGAATTATTATTATTTTTTGGCTCGGAATCATTACTCTTAAGTTTTTGATATGCAAGAGCGATTTGTGATGATGTAATGGGTCTATTAATACTACTACTACTACGAATGGAAGCCGCCTCTGAAGATGATGATAATTGGGGTGGTGGTGCTCGTATGGAAGAGGGGAAGTAGGGTGGAAAACGAGAACCTGTAGAATTTTGAAATTTTAGTTTTGTAAAAGCAATTTTGGTTAATAGAGATTCACGGATTTTTGTACTTGAAGCTTTACTCCTAGTGCTAGTAATACTATTGTCATCACCACTGTTCTTATGAATTGGAATATTAGCATTAATCCTAATTCTAGATCCTAATGCTGAGGATGCAGACAAAGGTTTCGCCCTTTTAAACGTAGAAGAAAAAGCAGTAGTAGTAGAAGAAGAAGAACGCAGAGATCTGAAACGTTTAGATAAAGCTAAATTAGATTTTCGATTACTTCCACCACCCCCGTTAAGACAGTAGGGTTGTTGAGCTCGATAGTTGATCCGTTTTCCAGAGTAAATGGCGGGGTTGGTTTTTCGATGAGGGTGTTGATGTTGATGATGATGGGGATAATGATGATGATGACGAGATCTAAGTGGTGGCTTCAATTTTGATCCATGTAGTAAATCTACAGAAGGGGAGGGTAGCGTGAAACGAAACGTTTCAAACGCAAACATAAGAAATGGCGGATGAAAAAAAAACAAGGCGTACGGTTAAAGTAATGAGTTAATGACTTTTGATAAGTTTTTAGTCGTTTATTACTTGTAAGATGAGCGATTTCACTGAGGAGTTTCGTCTC
>JAQIVE010003461.1:0-16693 GCA_034698285.1 Sminthurinus bimaculatus | reverse complement strand
TTTTTCAACTCCGCCTGTGCCCCGCCCACATGCAGTTAGATTTTTTTAATATTTTTTTCTAGTGATAACATTCATATTGGAACATATCTATCTGATTTTTGAATCATTTAAAAAATGACGTGCTGAACTCATCTACAACCTTAAATTCTATGCGATATAAGATCGGGGCTTAAAATTCCATTTTTATTGAGGAACTAGCTTTGTGAGCGGAGGTTACAGAGAGTGAGAGCAAGAGGAGAAAGACGCAACGCGGCTCTTTGTTTACAAACACAAGGGTAACTCTTTGCAGTCAAATGCGACACTCACATGTTAACTAAATAAATTCGTATCACAAAAACGAAAAAACGAAACGACCTGAAATTTTCACCATTATTTTTATCATGATCGATTACCTTACCTCGGTATGTTTATTTAACTTTGCAGTAAGATTTGAGATTCCCTTACAAATTGATACGACTTTGGTCCACTCCGGGTCATCCGGCATCTCGGATGAGGACTTGTAGTAAGTTTTAATAACAAATAATATAAATAAGTAATAATGATAATAACAATGACAGTATATTATATATTATATTATAATATCAAATTTTTGAGAAGAGAATTTTTGCGTTGTTGACGATACTCATAATGTTATGCCTGTTTCATACTCTATTGTATTGTTCATTGTTTTGGCCAGTTAAATATTAACTTTGATATTTCCTTATATAGAATTCTGGGTGCTTTTTGGAAAAGTTCGAGGATAGGAGAAAGACAGTCCATATGTTGGAATTGCCTGCTTAGCATTATACTTCTCTCTACCCTCTACTCTTCACACCGTGTGGAAAATAGTAAATAATGTAATTTTCAATAAAAATCAATAATATAATAATAATAAAAAGAATAATTTATAAGAATTGATACTTTTCCAAATAGAGTATTTTGTGTAAATATATAATCTATTCATAATAATATCTATAATACATAGGAGATTTAATACTAAAATTGAAGGGTTTAGTGCTGCTTTATAAAAATGTTTACTTTAATATTACAGCATGGATATTATTATCTTTACCGAGTAAACATTAAACCCTTCAATTGATGAACGAAAAAAAAGCAGTTTGTAATTTTTTGTGCAAGTTTGACTTGTTAAAGTTAAAACTGTTATTATCGTTTGTGTGCCGTCTAACGTAATTTTTTGTGTATGTATGGAGCCCATGTTAAAAAACATTTTTTGAGAAGAATAGTAATGTACCTTTACCAAAATATATATTATGATGTTGTAATACTTAATCTTAATAAAATAAAATATATACATGCGAATGTCGAAGCAATCGAAATATAAACCATTATTACTGGTAAACTGAAGTTGATGTTTCAATGAACCATTAGTCTTTATTTAAGTTTAAAAACAAAAGGGAAAAACCTTGTCACAACCTCGTATGGCTTGTTTTCCTCGCTAACAATAAGATTTTATGCAGATACGTGTTAATAAAAACAATATATTATAACATATAATCTCTAACAAAAAGAGATAATTTTCACAGATACAAATTTGGAATAGCGATAAATGCTCTAATTAATTTTATGTTTTCCAAGTTTACAATCTTTTATTCAAGCAATTACGTATAGGGAAATTATTTTTATATTCATATTAAGCTTTTATAAATGCAAAAAAAAACATAGATACTAGGTACACGATTAAATATGTTCGAATTCCTTTGGATACCACTCGGGATTCCATTTTTTCCGCATAAGCCACTCTTTCTCTTCGTCCATACATTTTTCCTTCCATAATTTCTGCTGGGCGAGAATTTTTGTGAGAGCCTTGAAGAGAACGGCCGGAGAAACTTGATAGAAACCATCCTCGACAGAGACGAGGGACTCGTCGGGAGACCGGAGTTCACTGGGCATTCTTTCCCGACAGTTTCGAGGTGTATCTGGAATCTCGTCGGTCGTTTCCAAATCCAGCAAGGCAAAGGCTGCATCATCAGTGTTATTGTTGTCATCCACATTTCCGGTCCATGTCTGCTCATCTGCACGAGCTTTATATGGAACCAATCCAGTCTGTTCCTTCTTCTTCTTCTTCTCATCACGACGCTTCCTTGAGGATTTGTTCCTCGTAGGCCATGCCTCCTAATTTCAATTTACAGGCACAAATTATTACTCAATTAAAAGGGGACTCTAATTAAAAATTTCATCATAGTTTGAAAAAACATACGGCGATTTGCTCTGGAGCTCGGAAATAGTCGTCGATTTCAGTTTTGTCCCATAATTTCTTATCGACGAGGAGAAAGTAGTCGCTGGTTGTTGCATAGTATTGGGCTTCACGGAGAGCCATCAAATGATCTTGGAGTTGACAGTTTCGGATAATATTATACAGTTCTCTCTCATTCATAGCCGCCTGCAATAAAAAAAAGACATTATTTACCAGTTATTTACCATTATTATTTGCACACAGAGAATTTTCGAAAATCCGAACTTGTACAATAAAAAAATATGGAAAAGTCATAATATTTAATATCATCATTCTCGCACCTGCTCCTTATCCCTGTGGAGTAAATAACGTTGAGTGGCGGTCACGGCAGCCACTTTATTTCGAAAAATTTTCAGTAAGCATTCAAGTGCCTTTCGATCTCCTTCGACACAAACAAGGCCTTCGGACTCCATTTCTTTACTCAGTTCAAACCAAATTTCTCCACGCTTCAAGTCCAAATAGTTGATGATGATTTGCATCGTCACCTGGAGAAATCATTTAATCCATTAAATATAAATAATAAATTACTAATTATGTACCATAAAAATGAATGAATTCATACTTTATAGTCTTTATTTATCATCCTTACTTGATTCTTGACTCCCAAACCTACAATGAAAAAATTTTGTGAATGAGAATAAAAAAAGACATCAGAGATCAGCGTTTAAATTTTAATGTGTGATTCCAGACTTTGTGAACATTGAGTGAGAAAAAGTTACCCCCGAAAACAGTTGCCTCAGTATTCGTCTCCTCAGTCATAATTTTAACCAAAAGGTAAATTCGTGGTCTCAGTGCCCCGATCATGTCCAAAGAAGATGGTCCAGGACTGTTCGAAGGAAGCGGGCGGTTCTTGACTATCTTCCGAACATAAGTGCGAGCAAACTCGCTCATCAGGGGATAATCAATTGCTGAAAACCAAACAAGAAAATTAAGTAAATTGAGTACTTAATTACACGATTTTTTCAAAGATTTTTCTACATATGCAGCATGCACATACATACATAATACTTTTATTAAGAGCCTGATGTGGGTTTCTTCTAATTGTAAGTAAAACACCTAAACCGCAGACAGCTTTTAACTCTAAAGCTCGTAATAATATTAGTATTACACACATTATGTGTATTATGTAGTATACTTATATGCCCTGAGAGAATGAAGTAGCACTAATAGTCCCAAGAACACTTCTTTATGTCTAAATCGAATCAAGCATGATTCATTAGTCACCGAGACATTATTATTTATTATGTATATGCAATAAGCAATAATAAATAAAAATACATAATATGCATACCAATTTAGGTATGCATAATCAGTTAGCGTATAATGAAGGCTGCAAGTAAGTAAGTACTTACAACTTACATACGCCAAGAAGGTGTTCATGAAGAACACTTGACCAGGTGACAAGTGTCTCAGCTGTCATTACCAACATCGTGAGGACGACGTACATATTTAATATACAAAAATACTTACTTGGAGACTACTATAATAATATAATATATGTATGGTGAAATGGGGACAAGTGATCCTGCTGAAATTAAACTCACACCCGAATCTGTCATGAGCTAACTTTCATTTTCATTGAGATAAAACACTAATCAGTACTTATATAAGTGCATCGCACATTAAAAAGTAGCTTCAAGAGCATTCTCTTTACACCTATTAAGTATTATGTATTACTTTGTGCATGCACATTTTTCTTCTTACTGTCAGAAAGCTGAAGACAGCTAAAGAAAGAAATTATTTATTTTCGTAATATGTATTTTTAAGCTAGCTGCTGAAATTGTGAATAATATACACTTCCGAAAAAGGAGTAAATTTTTAAAATTTGCTAAAAATTATACAAAAAATGCCTGAATAACTGATGAAACTCTAGGATGACTTTAAAAATTAAAATTCACTTTTAGAACAAGCTGCCAGTTCATCCTGCATCCTGCACATTTTTTCTATGTGTGCAGGTTGCAGGTACAAACTACGAACATGACACTGAAGAATGACAAACTGTACTCTCATCTCAAGAAGCACAAGAAAAAAAAAGGAAAATAGTGTAACTCTCGTGAGTATGTGCAAAAAAGGTTCCACTGTCCATTTTTTACAGGACTATATAATACTGAAGGTATATTATGCATGCATAAATAATGCATAGTATACGCATAAGCAAATAATGAGCGTATAAAAATGAAATAAATACGGCTCGTTCTCGGATCACATGCCAATCTAGATATAATACATAACTATGTAATACAAACAAAGACTATTGTTTGTATGTACTTACATGCTTTATGATCATTTTACACCAAGAAATCACAATCATTAAGATGAGAGTAAAATTATTACATAATGTTATGGGCATTTTATCCCACCGGCACTCTTCAGAATTATGACAAAAATTAATCTGTATGATCGTGATTATTTGATTCAAGTTGCTTTTATACCGTTTTATGAGGTCACTAAAAAGTTAATACTGTCAATACTAAACTTTAATGTCTTACGACAAGGAAACGGAAGCAATAATATAATGCAGAAAGTCATACATACATAGCTATAATATGGGATCAATGTTTCTCCTGCTCAGCCTTAGTGTCAAGTGATACACACAGTTGACATAATATTATACACTATACACATACAATAAAGTTTCCTTCACGCCCAAACACATTGGAAAAGGCTTATAGCTACTAGCTACACCTCACATCTCATAAACTGTGTGAAAAGTCCACCAATGTGAGGGGTCGTCAATTTGAATTTTTCCAAAAAAAAAACAAACTTTTATTGAAATGTCCTCATTCTGAATAAACCCAAGACGCTAGAGTCTAGAGGCAGATGACTTGTATAAAACTTTGAGGTGTTCCTCGATACTTGATAAATTTGAGCCTCAACTCCTACGAACAAGTCAATGAAACATTGTCAATTGTAGCATAAACTTGTTTTTCATTCAACTCATAAACTCCTGAATTTCAATCCCTTATTTTCCAGAGAGCTACATACATACTACATACATACATATTATCATGTTTACCCTAGGTAATTTTCTGTTTCTGACTATACTTTTCACTGATACAAATGTAACAATTGAAAAGCGTTTTAGTCTAAAGCCTCAGATATTTATTAACTCCGTCCGGACTATAATTATTGAGGAGTGCAAATTAGTCAATCTAATAATGAAGATGTGACTCGTCAATTTCCTGTCTCAGTCTCTGCTATATAATAATACAGATATTATATCAAATGATGATAACTTTTCACGATTTTTCGATAATATTGCACGTAGTATGTAAATACATACGTACATTATACATAGTACAGAGGCTATTGTATTACCATCGTCTATTAGTATACATAACGGCATGAAATAAATCTCGATTAAAAAATCTTTAGGATGACCATAATAATATGATACTATGATGATAGTGATAATGATGCGTTCTCATCTCCCCTTTTATCCTACATACATAATATATATCTATGTATGTACATACTTGTGTATAAAATGTAGTGGTAAAGGAGAGTGTAAGTAGTAAGTCGCGAGCAAGTAGGCATTCCAATGAAATACTTTTCTCCTTGGCTTCTTATACATTATAGCATCTTGGCACTTGCAATTTTGCGAGTGATTTAAGTTAAAACTCGTGGATGTAATGACAAAGAATGTACTTATCCATCGTCATGTAATCCCCACCATTATATCACAGTTAATACTTGTACATTGTACAATTATTATTATACCGTCACGCTGATTGCAGGACTACTCCAAGTCATTGTATGTACAAGTAACATGTAGTTACTTGGTACGTTTATAGTTTATACGATGAGTTTGCAATTATGCTTTCAGGGAAGAAGAGTTTTCTTTTCCGAATTACCTATTTAATACCTTACTTTTAGTTTTATTATCCTTAGAAGATACATTTTGCATTCACCCACATGGGAAATCCTGAGTCAGCAATGTGACACGAGTCACAGACAAAAGGAGACATACATACATATAGGAAACGAGACAAGTCATAAAATCATTTCCTATTGTAATTTTATATCAAAATATACCATCACCCTCTCCTTCTTGTTGTAATGCTAAGAATACCTACAAAATCTACAAATACATACCTACGTTTACACAAAAAACTGACTTGGATTTCCGCGACTGTAATCATCATCATGATAATGAACAAAAATTCAGTTTTGATGGATTAAAAGCCATGCTTGATGACGAGCATTGAAAAATATCATGCTTATAGTTAATTGCTTTCTTTATCTGTGTGGAAGAACAAGTCAATATCGCAATATTTAATTTACAGTTTAAAATTCGCACTGGCTAATTGCCAGTTCCTATATATGAGATGTGTTAATTCACTGCTCATCTGCCCAGCTTTGTACTTTGTACCTCTAAAATAATCTTTGCCATCGAGGATAACTAATATGTAATCCAAATCTGTCTTTTTTTCTCACATTATATCACGAAAAAGCAGAGATTGTATTATCGAATATATTGCCAAAATGACATGACACTGCTCGATCCATGTATATGGAAAAAGTGAAAGAAGCACAAAAACAACACGACCTGATTCTCTAGTTATTAAATAATCAAAGTGAAGGATAATCTATAGAATTTAAACCGCAACTAATTCAACACGCACAATTTTTACACTATTTAACATCCAAGGTGTAAGGCAGTAACTATACAAGAAATTATGTTATGTTAGCTGCTAAAAGATATGCAGGAATTCAAAGAAAGTTGAACCATACCACATACATAATACACAATACAACATAGTTGTTTATGATATTATGGTAAATTCACAGACAGGATGTACAGGAGAGACTATAATATGTAATATGTAGATGCAGCATAAATTAGGTGTTAATTAGAGGACGAGTTAGCGTATAATAGCCCTTTTAAGTAAAAATTATCAAGTTACTAATTTTCTAATAATAACACTGTTGCTTGGTCATTGGTGGTGTCTATACGCAGCTCCTAATTCATGTTGCATAGTTGCATATTATAGTACATGTAATAAGCAATAGTCAATAGTAAGTATGCGGTAGAAGAAAGCTGGATGAGATAACCATGAATGACTGTCACAAAATGAAAAACAACGAATTAAGAACGAGCCCATCTGATAATGATATATGATATGGAACTTCAAACCCGCCTAAAATTTCTATCGAAGGACTTGTCGTTACAAAAATTCTTGTTTGAACATCGACTTAAGTTGTAAATAGTAAGGGCACGACATAATAGAATTCGCATCAAACTTACATATTATTATGTGCTTGATACGTTGCATGTGCCAACTTTACAGTCAACAGTGAGTAAAATTAAAAGTGAAAATTCTCGAGACTTTCCTCAAGTATGCAGAAGAATTTGGGACGGAATTACTTTGAAACTAAAATACATACATATACTTACATGCCTTAACTGAATATGTAACTGAGACCAGAGAAATACAAACGTAAATAGTTAGGTATTAGGTATAATGTAGAAAGAGATGCCCTGTCAAAGGATTCTATAATATGTTATTCTATATCTACATATTCGCCTACATAATACTAAATACTAATACATACTACATACTCCTCTTGCAGCAACGATCATCTTGAGACTCGACTATATTATTATAGAGAAGTTAGAAGGCACACAGTACAAAATATTTACATACATGGTCAAATCATAATAATATTTTATACTTTGTTGTGGTGTTTATTCATGTATAGGTAGCTTGTAGCTTGTGATTTGCACATGTAACACAATGTGTCTAAATAAAATTCAAGATGAAAAAATGAATTTAGAATAGAATAGGGGCAACTTTGACGTTGCCCTTATTCTATATATCATTTTGTAACTTATAACTTATACTCATGACTTATTGCTCATCAACATCATCAAATCAACATCATGATCATCATCAGCAGCAGCCTTAATATATGAGCGACAACCCTTTTTTTTCATCTCTTGGGCATCCGCTTAAATCTATACTCATGATGTACAAACAAAAGTCCTACTCGTATTCATCATGTTTCATGTTAGATCGCTAAAACCACCTTAACTACATTAGAGATGAGCACTTTGTAAGTACAAAATGCTAAATCACCTTTTGAAAATTAATTATTGTAACTGAAAATGATCGGTCGTTCGCCTGTAGCAATACAAAGACTTGTTGCATCTATTTTTCTATATATATATATATATAATATTACATATCTTTCACACTTGGGCATGTGCACACAACACACATGCATATGAGTATTAATAATATTATTAAGTTTCGTACAGTGTTAACTATTCGGAAATTTCATCGTTAGTAGTTAGTAGGTACTTATACGATTGACGATACAAGACACAAGACAGACATCTGAGACATGAAGACGAGTTGTGAAGTAAAAAAAGTATCTGTCTACGTACATTACTTTCGATGATCATACCGTCGTCATTGCTAATCGTCCAATTCTCACAATCATAAACCTCTTTGCTTGCTTACGAGCTTTAAAAATGCATTAAGTATGCATAATAAATAATAATAGCACAGTGAAAAGATTCAGTGGGTAGGTGAAGGAGAAGAAAATGAATAATTAATATATATCTTAAGTGTGAATCTATACATTATATACAGTATCTGTCCAAATGAATAGGAACTTTTTCAGTTGCGCTCTTTTACATGTATTATGTACGTCAATACAAATTTATTTTATTTCGTGAAACACATATGTTGCACAGAATTTTATGCTCTACAACATGGCATAACCCAATTTGAGCCATCATGACCCATGTTGGGTCAAGAGGTCATTTTATAAAACAAAAACGAAAAACGGAGCGACAAATGAATAGGAACTTTTTACCTTTTCTTCTTTCACGGTGTGTAAAATTTTTTTAGAATTTTTAAAGGAGTATATTCAGATTCTTTGTCATTTTTGCATAATGATAGAGTCCAAGAACGTTGAATTCCGACAATCCAGCTGTAAGAAATCTTGATTTTTCTAAAGGCTCTCATTCCCAATCTAATGCATGTAGAATAGCATCCACGCAAGGGACGAAGTGCCCTCAAGTAGGACCCTGATGACTTCAGATGTTGTCATCGCAGTATATGAACCTTTGATATATGGGTCGAATCCACCGTCAATATGAACATTGAGGAATCACGGACTCAAGAGATACATATGGGGACAAATTGGATGTTTGATACCGTAATTCTTTTCCTCGATCTTTAACATTGTAGTGAAGGGGAGAATTCGCAAAATCCAGATTGCCGACTTGACATCCAGTATTTTTTGTTTTTGTTTTATAAAATGACCCCTTGACCCAATATGGGTCATGATGGCTCAAACTTTGTCATACCGTGTTGTAGAGCATAAAATTCTGTACAACATATGCTTTTATTACAATAAAATATGCTTGCTTTGAAGTACATAATGTATATCAAAGCGCGCGACTGAAAAAGTACGTAATTCATTGTCCATATGCTGTACGTACATTGACAATATTGTTTACTGTTTACTATTAGTAGTCTGAAACACGACGCCCACATAGTACAGACGCATGGGATTTTTGCTTTCTATTTTGCTTCGGCTAGTGTATTTTTAAATATAATAAGAAACTCTTAACATTAGTATGAGTTCAAGCTATATGGACCTTGTCTTTGCTTTCTTGTCTATCCTATCCATAAGTTTATATAATTAGCTTGATAGTCTAGGAGTAATATTTTAAACAGGAATGAAAAGAGTTTGATGCAGAAAAGACAATACATATGGTGTGTATTGTTGTAAAATTTCAGCTTTAAAGAAGCGAGAATGTTTATACTGATCTTACAGACATCCATGGCTTACCAATGATGAGCATTCATATTCATATCATATGTGTGTGAAACATTTTGCACCAAAACAATAACGAATTCGCTAATACTCATTTACTTTGCTACTCTTTAGAAAAAAGCCTTTTTGAAACTAATGAGCAAAGTGAAAATCAACTATGAATGTTCAAAACAATCTATATCTCTGCCTTTACAGTTCGCATACACGATACACCTTTAGGTAAATGGTAAATGTGCATGGCATAGCATGTATTGTACACTAGCTGTATCATGTAAAATAATTTATTATCCTTCTATTCTCAATCCTAAAAATTTGCTATGATATATTACTTTCCAACATTTATGCATACGTTTATAAGTACTATCAATCTTTGTAGTTTGCAGCAAGTCAATCAAAGGACTGCACAGATTGAGTAGCAATTTTCACTCAGTAAACAGTCAATTTGGTTTCATCATGCGCTCATTTTTCAACACTGATTGACATTACAGACCGTCCTAAACTTAAAGAGAAAATAATTAAAAATCTGAGAATTATTTCCAGTTAGAGTGAACTATTAATATTTAATCCCCTATTTAGGAAAGGTGTGTGGAGGTGTTGCATATAAATTTATAAGTTCAGAGCTCTCAAAATTCTTGAACTGTGAGTGGTTGAATCTTGTCCGACATTTTTTGACATGAATATTGTCAACTCATTAAGATTACTTTTTGAAATCTACCTAATTACACAACTTTGCATAATTTTCCCCTCTATATACTTTGATAGTTTGTAAATCAGATTGATGAGTGATTATACCCGCTATGGGAAAGGCTTAAGAGATAAAACAGAAAGTTGCAGAAAAGACAAGGTTGATACGGTAACACCTATTTTCCGCTCTCTACTCGGCCTTTTAACAAGTACCTATGGTAATATTTACAGCTAATCCATAAACTGGCCACAAATCTCACAGTACATCCTGATTTTTCTATAAGCAATTACAATCAGGGATTTGATAAGCTGAGGTGATGAACTGAGTTCATGTACTTTTTTATCCAGCTCTCCGTTTTCGATATTGAGATAAATTGAATGAGGAAAAAGCATTGATTGTAGAACGACGAACCAATTCTTAGTGAGAGAGATCACTAAGACCTCTGAACTGTGAACTGTGTTGTAAATATAAAATATTTTGTTGTAAATAAAAAGAGTAACACAGCTAAATAGATGCACAGTATTAATGAATATATATATTGTATAATATATATAAATATAATAAAATTTGGCTGTACTGAATAAAAAGCACCCACGTATTTTCCTTGCTAACAAAACAATATTAACTACTATCTAATTTGCATGATTCTGTACCGCTTGTTTTGTGTTAAAACGTAATGAGATGTATCTATCTATCTATGTACTCAGAAGACGTTTAAAATGTACAATGATGTTTTATACAGATATAATATTTTTTAGAACTTACATCATAGGTTTCCGGCAGTTATAAGTATTGTCTCTGATTGGTTTTGGATGCTGAATGACAAAATTCTTGCAACTGATTTTTATTGTCGAGTTTCACAGGCAAAAACAAACCCTGCTTCGAGTAGAAAATTATTTCTTCAAATAGACCTGCAGTTGGCACGACACTAATTACCAACACTAACAATGTCTCTAGGTCAAAGATTGGACGTTCGATTTTAATGATCCTTCTTTTTGAGTTCACAGTTTAAAACGCAGAAAATGCCGATTGGATCCAAACAACGTGGACTATCGGATAGTTGAGAGTTAAGACCCGCTTTTTAAGGTCGGCAAGATAGATGAGTTCAGGTTGATGAGTGATTATAACGTTCCGGTCGAGGAGGTTTTATACAATAGCTATAAAATGAAAAAGGCTCGACATTTATTCCGCTTTTCGTTTCGGATACTCCCCTTTGTCTTTGTCTCTCTCTTGCTTTCCCCCTCTCTTGCTATCTATCTCTCCGTGTACCTGCGCTTCAACCTGTGCCTGACTATAGACTTATGTAGGGATCTAGAGCCTAATTTACATATTACATAATATTTGGTACACATATGTCCGATGAAATGAAAAAAATTGGAGAGAAAGAGATTAAAATAATATTTTTTAGTACATTTGGCTATATTCAGTGTCCTGTAATTTCCTAAGGAACTCAAGTATGTAAAACTTGAATACGTATTTATGTATGCTATGCATCTATAGACTATAGGCACTTAATTTTACTTATCATTAATGCTTCTAAAAATACTGAGATAAAAAAGTACATTATATTTTTCATGATGCTTGTTATGTATAAAGTAAGAAATGGATCGATAAAATTACGACTATTGAACAAAATAAAAATCAAATATGCGTATGATTTATGATTATTTCGCTGTAAGTTGCAATGATGAACAAGGATAGACGATAATGTCAAAACAATATTAGCTGAAGAAAAAATGACATTAGCTTACATCATGAACCGAGAAGCCATAAAAGCGATTTTTGCTTCATTATTTTGACTCTTAAACGGGGTTTTTAAATATCAAAAATATCAATATAGTCTATGTGAGATGACATTCTTGCTTGTCTTTTCATGAATTTTACTATTGAAAATCGTTATAAAATACTGTTTAAAATTAAACTTGAATCAAAGAATCAATGAGATCAACTCAGAGAAACTGCAACACAAAAAAGTAGACTCGCTAACTTTAGTTGAAATTAAAGAGTCTCCATTTTGTGTCTTGTCGTTTCCTCAAGTTTTCCAACTTTTGTTGAACCGTGGATTCACGTTAAATTTTAATTCAAATTATAAAACATAATATACACACGTGTTATGTTGCTTGAATTTTTTAAAAGGCAACAAAGAACTAAGTGAGTACTTCACAGAGGAGATTTTGTGGCTTTTCGATTCTCCTTTCCATTGCCGATGAAAAGAAAAAGAGCAAGTGTGTGTGTGAGTAGCTAACTGCTAAGATTAAAGATCAAAGTATTATCTGGCTTTTTGCTTTGTTCAGGGAATTTTTTATAAAAATGGTATTCTATGACACTTTGTTTATAAGCTCATCATAAAGTGTAATCACAGAGTAAACATTATGTTAAAAACCTCGTGGAAGGAAAATATCCAGAAAATACGTAATTACTCTCATGCATGCTCGTGCTTGTTACTTTGACAAATCTTAATCTGGATACTGAACATTAAATGTTTATTAGAACTACTAATTGAAGATATTCAAACATTTAGTGGGGACACGCAGTCATCAACAATATCATTTATTTACTAAACTTTATGAGTAAAATAATATTTACAGATTAACTATATATGTGATTGTAAATTATTTAGTATTAAATACATAATACATCTGTGTATCTATTTCAAATCGAAGCTTACACGTACCAAACATAAAAATTATACTCTTCGTTGTCGAATATAACATGCTTTTGTCTTAATGCTAAGATTCAAGTACTAAAATGACTCCCTCAAGCCTATACATAGATCTACACGTATATCATCGTCATAAATATGTACAAATATAAAGGACTATATCGAATCTAATTGTATAAAGTTTACTTTTGGAAATATGAGTGGCTAATAAGGGAATACAAACCGCTCTAAGTATCTACCCATTAGTTACATAATGTCAACCCCGTTCAATGTCTCTTACTTAATTCACTTCTCTCCACGTGTCCTTTCAGCTCTTCTACACTTATTCCTCTGTCTTTCTCCTTTTCTTTCCCTTTCTCTCATCTTATATCATGCCCTCTTCTACATCCATACATATACGTACATAAGAATATTACAGTTCAAGCTATACAAGCTGTAGAAGCCTTTTGTCGACGATTAGAAAAATGAAAACGTTTCCACATTTTCTGCCTTTTCCTAAGGCCCTGTTTATACGTGTCCACATTTTATTTTTCTCAAAGCACTGAATGCTAAGCTATATGTATATGTAATAAATACAGAACTATGTAACATACTGGCTACTGGCTTTGACGTCGCAAAATTCATAAATAATAAATTTTTTCATTTGCTTAACAGTTTCCAGTTACTTCACTTACATTCTCAAACATTTCTCTATAAAAGTGCTCTCTCTTTCCCTGTTGGGTAGCAGTAATAAACAACGAAACGTTGCTATGGAAATACCATATGTTAATGCAATAGTGAAAATCGTGTTACCATATTGGATTCCATATGTATTATTATTCTTTCTTTCAAAAGTATTCGTCGGTATAGATTCAAAAATGGGCATATGCTATGTTCTTAACATAGCATAGCCTATGACCATTTTTGCCTATGCGTATTCTGTATAGCGATTTGGATTCCTCTAAAGGGCGCCTATGAATATTGATCCATTATTTTGATTTGTATTCCTATAACCATGGTTATGTATTGTGCGTCCACGTGGAGGCAAAAATTATCCGTATTTTAGCTGTTTTTATTGCTCGTGCTTTTAACATAATTGAGTCAATGCTTTGACTCTATGTAACTGATACGATTCAAACGATTTTATATGTAAATGTATACAGAGCTTTGTACTTGGACATTTTAATGGAATTGTGCCTATAATATAATACGCATTAAACTCTGAAAGTTTTGACGCGAAGCTCTAATAAATAAAGTTATAGTTTACTCTTTCTATTATATAGGAAACGGCTCAATTTGAGAAACGAGACAGGGAACGAACAAATGAAACGAGAAGAGTTGAAAAGCATGCATGTCAGAGACTGCTCTTTAGTTTTGTGAAATACGGCACATTATTCTCAAAACTGCCACAAATAATACATTTGACATTTGTACAATAGTAACTTAAAAGAAGCGTAGAGCAAAATAAGAGCTGAATTTATTGATACACATCCAGAGGTTTTGAATAGGCGGAGTAGAGTTGGTAGGAAACTGCAAGAATTTAGATTACAACATTAGGTTTTGTTAATTTATACAAAGCACAAATGTAAATGTAAATGTGCGTATGTATGGTGTAAATAAAGCATCAAGCCTCAATAAAATTACCTTGAGATCGGCCTGCAAGGGACACTTAAAATCCGGGATGCATTTACATCCAGCCCGCGATTCAGCTGCAATCAAAGAGGCAACAATTATAATAGGAAGCATTCATTAACGAATTTCAAACGTGTTGATATAAAATAATGCTTTGTTTTGCCATCCTCTTTAACATCCGAAGCTGAAAAAAAGGTTCAAAAAACTCAAGTGTAAGAAATGTTAATAGTATTCGAGTACATTAAAAGCTAAAATGCTGATCTTAAAAAGCTAACAATCAGTCTTATTTTCATCCTGTAGCATACATTTGTAGAACGGCAAATCGATGGAGGTCGGGACGAAAACTCATGATGATGACTACAAAGTGTGTACACTAGTAAAATAATGAAAAAATGAATATAAATCATTAGCATAATTTTTGTAAAAAACATAAAACGTGAGCAAAAGAATGAATGAATGAAAACATGGCGAAGAGAGGCGGCCCAATTTTTTAGCTACGAAGATAAACCCTTTTTTGTCTCATCAATTTTTTATTGGACTTACATAGTAGTACTAGTAGTACTTGTTTTATCCTCGTCCTCCAGCTCTGTTGTCATTTGTTGCCCATCCTTGCTTGGTTCTGCCTAATTTTCTCAAGTGTACAGATGTAGGTGTATGGTGGGTTTCCTGTGCCTACAAACATAAGTACATATGTGGGAGGGTTGAGTAAAAGACTTGCAACGAGCACACGCTTGGCAGATGCGATGATGTGTCTCGAGTGACAATTGAATCGTCTGTTGCTGCATCCCCCTTCCTCTCTCTCTCTCTCACTCGCCATACCTGTGTAAAAAGCTATTTTAGACACGTTCTTATTTCCTTTCCACGTGAATTATCCATTGATATTTCTTCTCGTTTTGATTTCATTCATACTTCAGATCAATCAGACTATGATTCGCTAGAGCTACATTTATTAATGTGTGATAACTTTTCTTTATATTTTATAGTTATACATGTACGTTATTCTGTAGTAAATCAGCCTGATTTCCTACTCTCAAGAATGTAAAGAACAAAATCAACAAATTACAATTGAATTCTTGACGTGGCAAGTCAATACGCATGGGAGCAAGAATAATAAAAAATGTTCAAACTTTTATAATATATTATAATATTCTCGTTTATGGTGGTAATTATCCCATAGGTTTAGATAACAAAAGCTGCCTAATGAACACTCGTCTCAACTCGTGTCGCTGTGTTTTTTGTCTACTAACGAACGGATCTTCAGAAAGACGTGGAGTTGGCCTAGAATATGACAAAATTCATATTTTCTAACGTTAACGGAAAGCTTCTCTGCCGCATAATATTTTGGACTTTAGCAACAAATTTTTACACAAGCAAAGGGTGTATATGTACAATACACACGTTTGTTATACATACACCATAATAAACATTACATATGTAGCATATTATATTATATACAACATAATACATATATACATATATTATGTTGTGGTATGGCATTTTGAAAGACGCAATAAGATATACATATACCATATACTGTGTTTGTTTGATTTGTGCGGCAGCATCCAGTAGTGCTGCATGTCATAGCTTTTCTCATTTGATTGTACATCATGTACATATACTCTATGGCGAAAAACTTGAATTGTGCCGCAGCAGCACAATTCAAACAAACACGGTATATGAGTAGAAATGGATCAACCATTTTAAAATG
>JAQIVE010003460.1:0-16694 GCA_034698285.1 Sminthurinus bimaculatus | reverse complement strand
GTGGACTGTTGTTTGCTGTTGACGTTGACGACTGGGCGATTATTCCCTCTAAATATTTGATATTATTTTGAGTTAAAAATTCAAACTTGGCTAATGTTTACTTTTGTATTCCTCCTTTTTCATTTTTGGACCTTTAAGTAAATGCGAATTTGAATGTGGGGGAAAATTATACATATGTACATGTGAATTGAGTTGGACCGCCGTGCAAAGCAAAGCAGAGTGGACAAAAACTGACATAAAATAAATATTTTAGGACACAATAAGCGATTGAACTGAACAATTGAGAGCTGAGAAAAAGCAAGAGAAAGAAAGAGAGAGAGAGAGAGAGGACTGTGGAATTTTCCCAACTCGATGGATCATAACAATGCAAAGAAGCAGCACATCCTCTTTTGAGGGTAAACACAAACAAACACTCGGAAAAATACCCGCCGCATTCTCTCTCTCTCTCTCTCTCTCCCATTGTAATCTTAGACAGACAACTCGCAATATAAGGCTGTCGTCCTTCTTCAATGTACTCAACCCTCTTTTTTCCGCTCCTTTATTCACATTGCGTGGCCTTCAAATTTTTTGTACTTCAAGCTATATGATCTACATATGTACAATATTCCTTTCACTCTCACTCTTTTCTTTATTCCCTCGAAATATTTCTCGAGTGCTGAATATCTGGGTTAAATCAACAAACTTTTCTTCTTCTTCTTCTTCTTTTTTCCCTATATAATGCGTTTCATCCTTTTATCTCCGCTTTTTCTTTCCCTTGCAAGAACAATGCCCCAGATTTATCCCTGACTCTGCGACTTGATTCTCCATCACAGTTTAATACACACTTTTGCACTCATTGTTGCTGAAGAATTGCTTGTGCAATTTTAAGCCTATTAACTAATGAATGAAGGAAAAAATGGGGGGAATCTCCCCTTTTTTCTTATGTTGTGTACATTTTACATCCTGGATAAGTTGCATTGTCTATAATATGGATGTGTATATAATAAAATATCCCGTGTATTGTATCGTCGTGCCTCCGTGTGAAATTCGGGGAATTTTTTCATTTCTTTGGAGAAGATCCTCGCGCATTTCTCGAGTCGTGGTTGGCTCTTGTGCAGTGCACACATGGCCTTTGTTGTGGGCTGGGGAAAAATCCAAAGTAAAACGCAGAATACCATCCACATACTATGTACTATGTATGTACATCTTACCTTTCACATACCAAAAGTCCCAAAATATTCCGCTGGATATTTGAGCTTACATAAATATTAGGTATATTAAATATCCCTTTGAAAAATATCTTTTCAAATCTCCAGGAAATTTGAGGAGATTTGACAACATTGGCAATTTTTGGGGAGATTTTTGCGATATTTCAACAAATATTCATCAAAAGTTGTTCAAAATTCAAAATTGTGGGGATTTTCGACCAACTATCGTGTCAAAAGTTGATGAGATTTTTTGTCAAGATTTTTCCCCAAGGGATGTGAACTTGATATTTATTATTTATTTATAATTCATAATATATACATATCTATATTATGTGGAACTTTTGGAAGTTATTTGAAAATTTTTATGCCAAAGATCCCCCAAATACTCGAGATCCGTGGATTTTTTGTGTCCCGGAATCACACGGAATAAAGTGCAAAGAAATCAATAAAATATGATAAAAAAAATAATGGAGACACCCAATATTTTCACATGACGACAATATTGCCTTGTCCTCAACTTTTTTACCTCAAACGATATGATATGATATGATGATTTTCTTGGGGTAAATGTCAACGGCCTCCTTTTAATAATAAATATATTATATTAAAAATATTACTATTATTATTATTGTGTGTGTGTGTGTGTATTGTAATGTGCTGGACTGAATTTCCAGCACGTCCACCATCACCCTTAAATAATGTATGAAATATGAAACAGACTTTGTATTTTGGGTATGGATGGAGGTTTCTTTGTGGTTTGCCTTTAGGCCGTTTTTCACCTACTTGCCTGATATTCCTCTTTCTCTCTCTCTCTCTCTCTCTCTCTCTGTCTGTCTTCTTCCACTTTCTCAATATTAGACAGTGGTGCAAGCAGTAAGTCTATGATGATGGCTGTGGAATAAATAGAACGTTGGCTGGAGAAAGTCGAGTCAAGATACTTTTACGTACAATGTACATATTATACATGTCTTTAGAAAACGGTCCCTGCGGACTCTCCATCCACATAACCCATAATAACACGACATTGACTGTAATCCTGACGGGGTTTCTCCATTTCCACTTTAAATATGCAACATTCTCTGCCAATAACTCATATCATATTGTATTATGAGTCATATGTATATGTACAATGTACATGTGTAAGCTTAGACCGTAGCAATCCAGCAGTCAGACCAGACAACTAAAGTCTCCACTTCATATTTTATAATTTATATAATGTGCGCCCAAGAGTTGATGGATTGGTTCCCTGGTTTCTTATTCATCTTTCATTTTCCATTTCACTCCCGTTTCTCTCTATTCTCATTCTCTATGTGTTTGTATGTATGTCCTCATTTCAATAATAAATTCCTTGTCAATATTCTGGGAAATGACTAATCATTTTCCTCCCATGAACGGTGGAACAAAGGAGAAATGATCGACTGAACATTGAATATTTATTCCCTTTTCAACATGAACAATATCCGTTTGAAAACGCACAAAGTGCGTGCTCTACGTATACATACATACATACATAATATGATGAGGATTTATTGCATGCTTTCCCCCGGTTTTTTACCCCCATTTTTGAAGGTGGAAAAATAAAACAAAATTTAAAGGTGGAATTTTCCCAACAGTTTTTTTTACTTTGAAATTGTCCAAGGCAAAAATTTCATACAAAGTATAATATAATATATAATAATAGTAAAATATAGTAAAATAATGGTTTCAAACTCGTAACTCTCGAAAGTACATAATATAAAAGACTTTGTATATGAGTTGCTTCAACAGCAAAGGAATAAGAAAACTCGTGTGTGTTTTACACAATTCGAATTGAAACTTTGCCTGAACTTGAAATTTCCATGTAAATGTATGCATATAGATATTTTGTCTATTGTCAGTGGAGAAAGTGTGGGCAAAGTACAAAGTGAGAGTATAATACATGTACATTGTACATATGTGCATGTGACAGCGTTGAGGCGAATAACCATTTGAAATTTAATTTGACCTTCTCTTCTTATTCCTCCTCCGTCGTCGTCGTCGTCTTCTTCTTCCCACTGTAACCTACATGGATGCATACAGAAGAATAAGATTGAATTCAAAGCTCAGGTTGTTGAAAATCCTGTACATACTACACATACACACACACACACATAGAATATAGACGAAATTGAAGTATGTGGACAAATTCCGAGTAAAAGGGATGATGAGAGGCGGTGAGTCAATTAACTAGTCGAAATTTTCGACTTGTGTGTTAATTCAATAGAAAAGTTCATCACCATCCCCGCCCCGGAAAACCCCAACACATATATACATATACATACATACATACATACATACATACATTATGCATTATACACATATTATACGTATACATACGGTCATAATATGGAGAACGAAGAAGAAAAGTCAGTGAGGCGCAACTTGATTTTCATTTTATACATTTCTCCATCCCGCCTGCTTTCTTTATCATTATTATTATTATTATTCTACTTCTTCTTCTTCTTTGGATGTTAGATGATGGCCAAGAAAGGGAAAAGCTTGTTGAATTCCTTTCTCGTAAAATTGAATCTTTTCCCCTTTATTTTACCAACTCCGTCTCTCCATCTCGGAGGCTGATGCAATGAAATGAATGAATGTGGAAAAGTGGGTCAGCTACTGTACATTGTACAAGGAAAACTCGGAATATGTAATTGGAGTAAAAGAGAGAAAAATATGTACAACTGTGGTGTGTTTCAACTTGAGCGTTGAGGGGAATGGAAGAGAAAACCCAAAGTGGAGAGCCAAAACCAAAACGCACAAAGTCATTCCCTCAGTTGTGTTCTACCTGGAAGGACTTTTTGTTGTTATCATCATCATCATTAATACTTTGTCGGTCCAACTATTTCCAAGCACATTACCTTATATGTACATAGAGTCAAAATCAAAGACACAAGTTTCCTACTTCTAAATATGTAAGTATCTTATATATGTAGTACGAAGTACGAACATTTCCGAGTTGAGTTCTAGAAACAAAAACAAAACAACAAGAACAACACGATTCCAACAATAAAAGAGAGACGCTCCGGATGGTTGTCCCCCTTTTCTTAGTGGAGTTAACGAGACCAAACAAAGTTTGGGATTCGTGCGGGTTGACAAAACCTCTTTACACTTTACGAGCACGGTACACTGTATATGTAAAATGTAAACTCACACGAGCCTCACCTCAATAAACTGTTTACTGTTTATGGAGATAAGCTCAACCTTTTGCTTCACTTTTCCTGCCACTTTACTTATTGAGCTGTTCACCAACTTTTTAGGCTACCATAAAAATAGTAAAAATTTAAAATCTTAAAAACCTGCCAAAAATTCTAAAAAAGCCAAATGAACCTCTATAGAAGATGTTAAAAACATTGATTTTACAATATTTCAACCAAAAGTTGACCTGCATGTAGACAAACTAGCATTATCTAACCTTTGATACCTACTCCACTACCGCTGTGCGATAACAGCTTGTTTCATTTGTGGCCGGGTTGCGGGTGTTTCTGCGAAAAATGGGACATTTATATAATATACAAACCTGTCTCCTGTCTGTCTGTCTGTCTCCGGTCGCTTCCCACCTCTTCTCTATGTATACAAATTTTGGGCAAATAATTAGGTCTAAATTCGCACCCAACCCTGTCCTTGGATTCCCCCGCAATTATAATAATCCTCCACGTTCAGTTCTGTTTATAGCCTCTATATTCATCCCTCTGCCTTATTTTACGTTGAAAAGAGGCTAAAGACGCACACAATTTTCCAAAGCATTTTAGAGAGAAAGTATTTTGCCCTTTTTGTGCTAATCTCAGTCCATTTTTCCGGGGAAACGGATGATGGACAAAATCTCCCTACCAAATTTCTACATAATGTATATTATGTAGACACACTTTTTATATTTGTGAGGTGGTTGCTATAGTCAGAAAAGGGAGGCTTTTGTCAAGTTTATATTTATGTCAAGTATGTATTTTTATGCATGAGCAAAATGAGAGAAAATACGAATTTCCCCCTGGGAAAACCCACACTGGTAATTTTGATTCCGATTATTCCTTTCACTTTCTATCTTTTGGTATATACATACATACATACATATGATTTCATCTTTCTTGATTCTTGATGCCTCGTGTTGTTGCTTTTGCAAGGTTGAATGACTTGATTCGATTTCAACCCTTTTCCATTCCGTTGGACTTTCTTCCCTCCTTTACACCAAGCCAAGTCAACTCAACTCAACACACACTCAGACAGACAAACAAACAACTAAATAAATAATAAATACACAGGACACAAACATAAATACAAATAAGGACACACCCATGGGCCTACGCATCATGACACGAGCGGGTAGAGATTTGCAAAGGCGTAATATCGTGTATAGAGATTATTGTACATTCACAGTTCACAGTGATCGAGAACGAAAAAAAGGCGAAAGCTGGCTGTGCATTAATGAGGGGGGAAAACGTGAGGAAAAAATGAAGAATGAATAAAAAAGGAAAACAACAATCATTGCGCGAGGACGACCAAGGTCACAAAAAATGACGGAATCGGGGTGCCGAGACGACGGAAGGAAAAAAAGGGCAAAAATAGAAAAAAAGGCGCAAGGATCACAAGCCGGGTTTGGGCTTACCAGGAAAAAAAAGACGGGGAACCAAATCGTCTCAAATCAACCAACCTCCTCACAGTCCTCACTCCTCACACACACACACACACACACACATGTGCATGCAAAGTAGCTAAACAATATAGTTCTATATGTATTTCTCCTTGAATTTTGAGACGGGAATATTATACCTAGAACAGAGGAACCCGAGCAAGGTTAAATATTATGCATGTAGGTATACATGAAATACGTAGAAGAGGCAGAAGAGGGAAAAAGAAGGATCGGCTTATTCGGGGTAATTTATGTAAATCTTGACGGAGCACTCACTCCGCACATATACATGTATAATGTATATCTATGTACATATATGTGTGTGGTTTCCATGCCGACTTTGAGATCCGATTGAATTTCCCTACTCCCACAGTACATATATCTGTATGTGCATCAATATTTATGTATGTGTGTAGAAATAAATACAAAGAAAGGGACGAAAGAAAGCGCACGAGGAAAGGAGAAACAGAAAGACGACGTAGAGAAAAGACAGTGGAATTTGGCTCTACACTATCTGTATACTGTATGTATACTGTACACTGTACACTCTGACTGTAAGTAATGCACAAGACGCAATTTGAGAAGAGAGTGCACATCACATGACATGCAAATCGTCAATATCTGTGTACATTGTACATTTCGCCAATGTACAATTTCGATGGTATTGTACAATTTGTATATATAGTTACAAAGAGACGAAAATTGGATATGGTGGCCCACATGTGTATATTGTATATTATGTTATGCCATAGTGCGGACGATTTTCAGCGGGGGATAAATGAAAAGTAAATATTTCCCCCAGGACTCAAATCACAAAGAGAAAGGAACGAAAAAAAGGAAATTTGTATACTGTACAATGTACAGCGTATGTACAACTCGAGCTCGTGTCTCGGATAATTCTAGTCGTTGCAATTCCCTTATCTCTGTATAATATATTCTATACTTATTCTGTACACTATCAGTACTGTAAACATGGTTATCCTCCACAATCTCCCGCTCGTTATTCCGTATTCGGTGCGGGCAAAATTCACTTTGGATTCCAGGCTCTCTACATTCTACATTCTACATACATATACATGTAGATATCACATCGATACATGTGAAATACCAAAAGGTGGTCGGTTTTGGGGGGTGGGGAGAGGGCAATGGGTAGAATTTTAGCGGGTATATACAGTATGTATATGGATGGAAGGCCACCGACAAGTCTCGTGGGACTCTTTGTATGTACGAATTGCTGCTTTGCAAACCAATTTTGTGCTAAAAAATACGTATATATACATGGCAATGTAAAAGGTAGCCGGGAAGGCGACTGCAGGGAAACCAAATACTTACATAAATAAATATTTTCCACAATTGCAATCCAATTTCTATATTCTATAGACTACTCTGTCTAAATTCCGTATAAAATATTGTACAAATGAGAGTGCAGCGGTCGCATTTTTTGGCACGACAATCCATTTGGTTGCCTCCAACTCCAACTCTATATGCATGCCAAGGAAGCAGCAGACGAGGAGAACAATATTGTACATGTTACATGTATATTGTACATATTATGTATACAATGGAGCGATAGGATGACAATGGCAATGCCAATGCCAATAAAAATAACAATGACAATGACAACACCTCAACTCAACTCCACTCACTGTGTATGTGTGCTCCTCAGTGTGACAAAGGAAACAGAAAGTGCTTTTTGCCTTCTCGAAATGTATGTACATAGTACATAGTAGCATAATATGTACATTTATTTAGTGGGCATTTTGTGGGGAGACAAACATGCAGTGGAGGAGCGTCAACAGCGTCACAACCACGAGGACGACTCATTTCCCTTTGTTCACCATCCCAACTCTTCCATTCATCCATCCATTCATTCGTTCGCTCGTTCGCTCGTTCCGGTGTTTGTTAGCGCCTTTTGATAATATATCTGTCTGTATATATAATATGACATATGTGTATGTGTATTGTATAATATACAGAAAAGAGCGGAGGGATGATGCCATGACATGACATGACATGTGGGCCACAGATGATGGAGAACGTGATCCACAGGCATGTGAAGCATTTACATGTGCATAATGCATAGTACATGCTACGACTCCGGTTCATTGAGGAAAATGGTGCATAACGTCTCCGTCCATTCAATGTGTCTGTGTGTTAGTGTTTACACGGTGGAAAAGTGTTTGAAGTCGTTTGAATGGGTGATAACTAATCGGAATGGTGGAAGGAAGGGAGGGTTGAGTCACAGTCCGCCCATATCTTGTGCATTTGTCAGCAGGTAACTCTGTAATTCTGTCATTAGACGAACGCCCGTGTATGTATGTATGTATGTATGTATCCATAGGTGTATATGAATGACAAAGGACGGAAAAGTAAACACAAGGCGAGAAATGGGAAAGCCCCCAATTTTAGACGAGACGGGATGACAAATTAAAGTCAAACACTTTCTCCACATTTCATTGTTCGACATTCGGCTACTTTCTCCAGGGCAAAGTGGGGCAAAAGACTGGAGGCACAAGCAATGCATGTATTATGTATGATATGGCCATAAAGCCATACATAAAGTGTACTGCTGGAGTTTCATATTATTATCCATGATACGGGGGCCAAAAATTAGTCGACTTATTTATTTACACTGTGCAATTTCGTTTTGGCGGGTGGACTAATGAGTATAATATATAGAGTTTAATCCTTTAATGGAATTACAAGAGTTTTAAACGTTTCTTGAGTGCTAGACATAATACGAGAAAAATGCGGTAATAATTGTAATGTAATATCGAGTCCCTGAAAATTAAGTCAAAAATTGTTAACGGGATTGTCGATAGAACGGCAATTTTTTTGCGATTAGCAATTATGTAATTACACACATACATACATACAATCATCTCATGCAATTTCTCAGGTTCAAACAAATCATGATGACAATACATACAGCGAATTGGGTTAAAATTGCAATTTCTTAATTAAAATCTGCTTGTACTGGTATTTTTTTCGTTAGTATGTATAATATGTAGAAGATTATATAATGTACATTTATTATTAAAGAAGGCAAAATAAAAGACAGGGCGGAAAATTAGTGAATCTGGATTTTTCCTCTCCCCATGAATCAAAGAGTTGATTTCTCTCTCCTTATTGTTTCGACGTTCTTCGAGTCGCGAGTCCTGAGCTGATGTCACGCCAATCGGCTCCTGAATTTTTCTGTGGATATCTATAAACACATACCTAAGTACATAGAACTGCCTTGCCGGCGGTTCGGTATCCTCCGCTTTTTCATCCTCTCCATTCATGATGGTATTCTAGATTCCGGTGGTACATGTACAATGTACGTAGTGAAAGTGGAATTATATATATATACGGAGATGAACTCACTCGGAACAGCTTTTGACCCAACAGCTCTTGCCGCTCCATTCAAACTATGTATACAATGTACATTCACGAAATGTATAAAAGAATTGAAAGACTTTAAAGTACTCAAAGCCGCATATCCCCCCCCCCCATTTATAAATCCCATGTACCTACATATATTCCGGTGTGTTGTACGAAGAACCGAATTAATTTGTGACAATTGTTCGCCGTCATAGATCACATGGAATGGTAGAATGGAATTCCTCTGTTTGGCCTTGAGTGCATTTTCCAGGATTTGGATTACGGTTTAAATTTGTCCATGGCCACATCCAGCACAACCAACAACCAACCTTGGAGTACAAAATAGAATATGTATTTACCTACATATAGATACATACATTCATGCATATGACCATGGAGCTTGACAATGTTGTGTAGGACGAGGATGGACAAGTTTAAAAAGGAGTCATTAGTCCAATTTATAAATGCGACCACTATTGCCTCTCTCTCTCTCTCTCTCTGGAGTAAAATAACTCGTCCATGTCATCCTCAGCTGACCTCAACTCAGTCCAGCTCCAGTGAAGCGGCTTTTTGAGTGTGGGGCATGTGAATACATAGGTACATGCAAATGCGGCTTGTTCTCCATGTTGCACTCTCACCACTCATTCATCATTGTAAATTTGTAAATTGGAAGCTCCGCTCGTAAATTGTGCACTGTAGCGAAAATTGTCCCCTGCAAACTGCCAACACGCTCCGCTCTCATTCATCCAATTTTCAACTCGGGCTGGTGTATTTTACTAAAGGAATCTGACCAACGCCGACGCCAACGCAGAAAATCGGCGCTTTGTTTTTCTCTCGGATTTCTCCTTTACCAAGTTGTACCATGTACATGAATGTGAAGGATAGAATTTAGATGAGGCAAAATTTATTGAATGACGTCCTTGGATATATTCAAAAATAGAAAATTGTTTTGTTTTTACATTACATTTTACACGAATGAAAATTTTAAATTCTTGTACATTATACATATGTGATTGTTTAAAAAGTGTATATTATATTATAGGGAAATGGCAAATTCCACTCAAATCATCATCATCCTCCTTTTGGAGTGGCGTGAACTGGTTGGTATTTGTACCCTTGAAGCGAGACAGACGAGCTTGAGTCAATTCATTTTTCGTAATTAATCTTTTTGAGGAACTCTCTCTCTCTCTCTCTCTCGATACACTTCCGCCATCATTATTAATTCCCATTAATATTATGCACGTATATATTTATTTGTGCATTATTTCTGTTCATATTCTGGCTGTGCCGACTTTCCACCTCATCAAATTAAAACTAATGACGGCGTGCCGTCGAGGTTCCAGATATTATAATTACCTTTTTGGCACAAGGATTACCTGTTTTACAGTCAAAGACACGAGCTCAGGCTCAAGGACTCAACCTAAAATTCTCTTTACGAACATCAATTAGGACGTACGCGTTTTTTGTAGTTAAATGCAAAAACTCGATGCTCAATGCTCAGTACCTACTCAGTACTATGTACAATGTACTAGGATTCTAATACATAAAAGTTGGGTAGCAACAGCGGATTTCAAACCTAGTAGTCATCTTTTTCAAAAAGACAGCTCAAGAATTGTATAGATTACTTTGTATAGATTTTTTGCCAATTTCCAGAGATTTTTTCCTTGAAAAGAAAAAAGTGGGTCATTGTTCTCAACATGTACAGTATTTTATGTTTTATGCTTTGGTAGAGAAAAAGAAGAAGAGAATAAAGGATGAATTGAATTTATTATTAACTACATATTGGAGAGGGGAGAACGTGGGAAAGGAAATGGGCCCAAATGGAGTGATGGAGAGAGAGAGAGAGAGAGAGAGAAGAGCGACCGTTAATTCTTTAGTAAACAATGGTCGTTTTCTCGCCATTTTGCCCATTTCCTGCCTCCCATCTCAACGTTAGCGGAACAAAGGATTCGAGGAGTCGAGGAAAAAGCTGAAAGCTCCCTGAAAACCAAAAAGAGGAAGCACAAGAAGACGAAGAAGAGGGAGTAAGCAGAGTGTGTGAGAGTTGAGAGTAAAAGCTCTAAATTTCAGGCAGTCGGAATGGAAGCCGAGTAAAAGTGTAAGTCTGCTGTCACCGACCAAAACCCAGCACAATTGTGCTCTGTACAATTTTGACAAGTCTTGCTGGCCCGCACTTTTTTATTCCCTGTACAAACAGGGGGCGAGGAGAAAGAAACTAAAGCTCCCACTTGAATTACACACCCCAAACACGCTCCCTCAAAACTTGACAGGACAAAATAAATAACTAAAAAGATCCTTGTCAGATCCCACAAATGCACAATGTACAATGTACAGTCAACGCGAGGTGTAGCGAGTCCACAGTCCACTGTTTCAAAACGCAGGGAAAATACATACCAATTTTTAAATGTTGTATCACAACCTTTTTGCCTGTGTTTTTTACTTGTTCAGTGTTCAGGGGTCAAGTTTCCCTGTTGACTGTATGTATGCAGTTGAAAGAGGCAGGAAAAAAGAAGGGAATGAATGAATGGGCAGGTTTTTTGCGAGTTGAGTTAACTGGCATATGCAGTATACAGTATACACTTATGTAGGATGTAGAGGTAATCCCATCATAATAATCATGTCGTCATGAGAGATGAGAGGTTGGCGTTTTAGGAAGAAGTAGAAGGAAGAGGACAGGCATCCGTTCACAAAGTGAGGCAGAGGAAAGGAGCGGACCTTAACTTTTTAATCCGATTCAAAGTCGCTGTCGAGTCAACAGTCAACAGTTTGGACCGTTTTGCCATTTGCCTACACCAGCGTGGCTGCGTCGTTTCTTTATGAAGGAGCCAAGCTCCTACGGTTATAATCGCCAATATTCTGTCTGTAAGTATACGTTCCTTGGCCGCCTAGAGATCGCCTAGGGTAACCAATTTTGACGGGAGTTACGAAATTCCAAGCGTCTTGGATCTTTTAAGGCTATGTTCGGAGATGGAGATATGGACAGGATAATCCGGTTCCGAAAAATCCGAGAGGAAACCAAAACACATCAAGAATCTAAAAATTTCGAAAATTGCGAAGCAATTCAAAATCCAAAATTTTGAGAAAATGGCTGAAAAATAGCTAAAATCAAAGATTTTGAAAAAAAGCTAAAACACAAAGATTTTGAAAAATAGCTAAAACATTTTTTTAAACCAACCAAAAAACTCAAATTCTAAAAAACCGACCAAAAAAACTCAAATTCTAAAAAACCGACCAAAAAAACTCAAATTCTAAAAAACCGACCAAAAAAACTCAAATTTCCAAAATTCTAAAAAACCGACCAAAAAATCTCAAATTCCCAAAATTCTAAAAAACCGACCAAAAAATCTCAAATTCCCAAAATTCTAAAAAACCGACCAAAAAACGTCAAATTCCCAAAATTCTAAAAAACCGACCAAAAAACGTCAAATTCCCAAAATTCTAAAAAGCCGACCAGAAATCTCAAAATTTGTTTCGTTCCACCCGAATCAAAAATATCGGCCAAATTCGTTATCTTCTATCATTCTTCTTCTATCGGGCATTTTGGAGAACAAAAATGTTATAAACGTGGATTTTAAAGAATTAAATTAAAAATTGACCCGAAAGACAAACTAATTGTAAGCCTGGCTCCCTACTCTCTATCCCCATGCGAGGCTAGCTTGTTGCTGTTACTACTAATAATATTATTATTATAACAATCTCCTTATTATGATGCATGCACCGTCAAATTTTGCATCATCTTTGGCTCGCTCCACATCCACGAATGAAACAAAACAAATGGCGTTTGAAACTTCCATCTCCTATATGCAATATGCACAATGTACATTGTACATGCATACTTATAACTTATAACTGCTGGCTAAACTTTTAATGAGACGGTTTAGGAAAGACATGAAAGATGCATAAAGGGGATGAAATAGGAATATACATACATATGTACATTGTACATTGTATATAAGCGGAGTCGAGCGAATTCCATGATATGGGATGGGATGGGATGAGCTACGCTGAGCAGAGTCAAGTAGCTAATGAAATGCAAGGAAGAAAGTTCAAAAGAATTCGTCCCACTTTAAAGTTTGGCTATACACTTCTTCCCTTTTCCTTTATCTAAATTGTAAATTCGCAATTCGCAAATGCGAGGAATGTATGTACATTGTACATGTATACCGGAGACAGGATCGGAGAATAAGCTAAAACGTGATCAGGGATAAAGGCCTGAGCTAAACTGTTTAAATTTTAATTAGCCACTATGTACATATATATATATATATATATATATCTCCATCTTTCCCTTGTCTAAGCCTTTGGATATTTCTGGAATTAATTCTCGCAAAAGATGTATGTATTATGTATAGATGAATAAGGAGATGAGAAGAAACGCCGATCCGAAGTTTTTAGTGGAACAACCAATTTTGATTCCTCTGTACCTTTAAAAGCACCAAGTGTCACTCTCCCATTTTGACGGATGACAAAAGGACAAAAGGAAATATTCAAACTATGCTTTAATTTTGAGGAACTCTCACTAGAAAAATGTAGAAATGCACGGAAATTGTAACAAATTAATTAGCCCTCTTCTTTTTCTTCTTCGTGTCAGGCCCGTTTTGAGAGCAAAAGCCCATTTTAAGACAAAAGACAAAAGGACGAGGACAGCTCAAGCCAAGTTTTAATTAGCAAGAAGAACAAGAACAAGAAGAAAAAGGACATGAATGAGCAAAACAGAAGGGCTTTTTGTCCCATCTTGTCGTCAAGGGAAGAATGTTTTTTATTTAAGCGTGGATAAAAACAAAGAATGGGCTGCTAAAGTCGAGTAACGATGTAAGTACATAGTAAGCATCGATGACGTCAATGACTCGATGAATGAACGAATGCAGGAAAAATCACCGGCTAAACTCGATTCGAATCTAATAGAATCGAATCGTGTCGGCGGAGAAAGTAACAGCTGCAATGGGAGAAAACAAAGGTGAAAATAATCCGTCCACACTTTGCTTTCTCCCACATTTTCGATTTTCGACGCTAGAACTATCCGACTTAGTCCTCTGCACAAATACATACACACATACATACATAGTTGACTGCGTGAAAACAAAAACAAAAATGATGTTGACTGTAGTGTTGAATAGGCGGGTGATTATTGATTGGGCTCGCGTTGTTCTATATGTATGTATGTATATGTGTGTACACAAGACACAATGGGATTGAGATGCATCGTGTTCCTTTCATTGTCGACAGAGTCAACCCATACATTGAACTTTCTCAGCCGCGGGGAGGCGGAGAGGGATAAAATCCTAATGGGATTTCCTTATAGGAAACCAATAACACTCAATGTATTAATCAAATCCATGATTTTGGCATATTGGGTGTGCGATGGACTGCCATTCAAGTAAGGCTGCTTTTCAGTTCAGGTTTCATTAGAAACCCATCAAAGTTTGAAATTTGGACTTTTTTTCACCCCTTTTGCGGTTATACAGGGTGGCTCTAGAAAAAATTTAGCAACTTTATGCTTGCAATTTTTTAATTTTTTCTACATTGCTAAAAAAATTTTGGGACAGCATGAAAGAAAAAATTTGTAAATTTCAAAGAGTTCAAATGTAACTGTTGTTCAAAATTTGATTCTAAATCGGTAATTTTAGCTCTCGCTTTTTTAAAACGACGTTGTAACCCCAAAAGTGACCTCAAAAGGTCAAACCAGTCAAAAATTCAAAATTTACGCATTTTTTAGGGCGTGATCGTGAAAACGACAAAAAAAGGGAAATGGTTCCTTGACCTCCTTGACTAGGGCGATCAACCATCGGTATCCCTGTGGATCTTGTTTAAAAGTCCGGAGGTCAACTGAAATGCTTCCCTTGTAAGCTGATAATGTAAAACTCGTAGTATCAATTTAAAATTAGTTGGGCTGAGCAGATCAAAAATTTTACCGTTGAACCCATTCCTCCGAATTCTTTTTTGCACAATTTAAATTGAGAGTCGACTCTCGTCTTCTTCTGCAAAATTTTCAGAGCCCGATTACACAATACGCTGAACAAAAAACAGTGTCGACTTTTTATCTCATATTATGGCCGAATTTTGTATTTTGTAAAGAAAAAAGAGCACGTCAACATTCCCCCCTTTTGCTCTTGTTTTTCCCACGTTTATTTGTGCAGCGTTTCGCGATGAAATGAAACAAAACAAAACAATGAGCTAGCAAATGCCTACACATTTCAGCTATCTAGAGATACTCTTCTTTTTGTTTATGCATGTTTTTTGTTTTCAGGCCAATTTGAATCCATGTCCAACTAAACAATAAGTATACATGGAAACATATACATGTATATAGTATAGTAGATATATATAATGTTAAAAGTGTTCACAAAAAGTTTATCCTGGTCTCTGCTCTGCGCGTACACTTTACAGTGTACAGTGTACATGTATTGCACTTAAACGGGATTGCGCTCTTGAACAGAGTGTGTACAATGTCTAAATAGATGTACTGTGTCTCTTTTTTACCTTGGAACGGGGAAACACACATTAAAGGCTGGTAATTAAATTTGTTAATTCCCCTAATTAAAAGGGATTTGTTTACACTACCTTTTCAACTTGGATTTTTCACGTCTGGGCTGTTATTTTGCTTATGTGTGTGTGCCGGGACTCTTTTCCTCTGAGTTTATACCTATACAACTGAGTTGAAATGTTTTAAAACTTTTTCATTCAGTGGACGCAAGGAGCGAGAGAAAAAGTTGGGGAAGGCGAAGAAAATGAGGAATTAAAAATGTATTTGTATTTCTACATTCTACATGTGCAGTATCCATTATACAGTGACATTTGCTCTGCATACAAACTAGGAGCAATAGACACTTTCTACTACATAATACTGCCACTATGTATACTATATTTATGCATGTATGTATGTATGTATGAACTTTCCCAGAGGGAGAAAGTTGGAGAGAAAGCATTATTCTTCTCAACAGGTTGAAACTCGTGCAAAAGTGCCACTTGGTGAGCTACCAACTCACAGAGACAACGGGAGAAAGAAATGTAGTAGTAGAGAGAGAGAGAGAGAGTGGAGAAAGCACTTGACAAATTTTGTCGAGTGTGTACAAGGACAAACAGCACAGTCCTGGAGTCTGTCTCTGGTGCATAGTAAATCGAAAAAACATGGGCTGAATTTCACTTTCTCCACTGCTTACAGCGTGAATACGAAATATAAACATGGAGTGGCGGATTTTTTCCATATGGTTTACATATGTATGTACATTGTCTGACTCTGCATTTGCTCCCGCTCCGAGTCAATTGAGACAAGGGGAAAAGATAATCCATTCAATATCACACACGGGGCAAAAGTTAACGGCACAAGAGGGTCGAAGGGTCTTAACTATAGGTACGGAAAAATGGTCACGGACAAAAAAAGTGTGCTTTTGTACAAATAGATAGATAGATAGATACACTTTTTATTGACTGCATATGTATGTAGTATGTAGGTGTGGGCAAAGTGTGCGTCCCTGAGGGCAGGGATCAAAAAAAGATTTTTATAA
>JAQIVE010003459.1:0-16694 GCA_034698285.1 Sminthurinus bimaculatus | reverse complement strand
GTTAAAAAGTTATTCCTGATTTTAAAGGTGGATCATTTTTGGCGGTGGATCAAATTTGGGCGACTCTCCCCTACTTACTCATATGTGTAATATACATCACAAGGAAATGAAAAAGGCGTTAGCTTTTATTTTTACAAACTTTTCATTCAGTTTTCTGTAGTTTTTGATCCCATGACTTGATCGCTAGCCCATTGACTATTTTTACCGAATATATCACCAAATATAGTACATTATTACTACTTGCTTACAATAACCAAAAACTTATAACTATAACACGGTATGAAAATTATTGCTTCAGCATGTAATTCTTTTTACTTAAGGCCGAGCTATGAGTGATGAGTAATGAACTTGCACTTTAATATTTGAAATAATTTATAATGGTCAAATACATGTATTTTGTATCCTACATTAGCGACTGCACTAAAGTTTAGGCTGAAGGTCAAACCTACAAATCGGTGGGAACCAAAAAAGAAGGGTTGGATGAAACTTTATCTATTATGTAACACCAATAGTGCAAGGGATTTTTTAATTGTTTGCCCAATATTATGGGGAATCTTTAATGTTTAGACCAGTGACTTACCTGGCCCAAAAATTTTCAGGTTGATATACATTGTGTATAAGTAATACAATGCACAATGGAGTACACATTATGACATATTGTACACTTTATGTATATCCATTTTCAAGAATTTGCTCGTGAAATCATGATATAACGATATGTAGGAAAATACAATCCTTTTTGTTCATTTTATGTAGTGCCAAAACGAGTAGAAAAGGACGAGGTTTACACTGGACCATTTTTTGTATTGTGAAAAGTAAACAATTATCTTGGTCAAAACCGAAAATGGATTATAAACGAGGATACACTGGAAAAACTAGGAAAATACATCTCATATCGAATGAAATGACTCAGTTCTCTCTATGGCATATTGATATTTAGTTACAAAATACGTAACATTAAACAACATTTAAATGGAAAACGGATAGTGATAAGAGACAGAAAATGAAAGGGTTCGTTTTTTGTTTGTAAAAACTTGGCATACATACATGTATACATTGTATTCATTAATTCTATGCTCAATATTTCGGACATTGTACTTACAGGTAGAAAAATCCCAAGCAAATCATATCATGACTATTGAAAATTACACTGGTCTGTATTTCAGTTTTCAGTATGACTATGGAAAAGGATCGGCTATGGGAGATGAAAAAGGATGACAGGTCCCCAGCATGTGTATTATTATTCAAAAATTTTGCATTCACACAGCGAAAGTGAAAACGATTGTTTGTGGTTTTGTATAAGTATCTACATGCTGTATGTGTACATATACATATGGGCTGCAGAGATGAGGGCAAGGAAAAAATGTTATGCGAGAATCGGGCTATGATATAATATAACAATGGACTGAGTAACATTTTGTATATCCGCATACATTCCCATTCGTACATAAACATGCATATACACTTTTAGGTACTACATACTTTTACATAATAAGGCCCTTACACCCTTTTTACTTTTTCCCTGGAACAACAATGACTAGGGACAATCATATACAATACAAGCAACCTGTCAATAAAGGAGGACGATGGACGATGGGAAATTTCAAGGTATAGGGATTTTAAGTATGAAATTCTGGAATCTCTGTGAGTTGCGTTGTATTTTGTAGAAGGAGGAATGAGACCTTGAGCTAAGATATTATGGGACAATGGATAGTGTAATGTGTAATATATGCAACAGTGAGAAGAGTTACGATCGAATGACAAAAGAAATCAACCCAACTTGGAATATTTGGTGTAAAAAGGATGAAAAGTGGAGAAAAAAAGAGAATCCTTTCCGTCTTGCCTTCGATTTCATTTTGAAATTTTGAGATTTCCTTTCCGCATAGTCAGCCAGTGTTCTTAATACAGTTGGATTCAACTTTCAATTCAGCTCAAGGAAAGGGAAGGGATTGAAAATTGAAATCTAAATAATAGTAATAATGATAATATTAATAATATGTAGCCTCTATCCTCTAATACTTAATGTACCCCGTAATATGGCAAGGGTTGCGATTGAGAGTGTTGGTTTTTGTGGTCAGGTTCAATCATCATCTCTCTTTGTTTGTCAAATAAGGTGCATGAGGTTTGTTATTTCTTCCAATACACCATCTCAATATGAGGACGAGAGGGCTCTTGTATTTCATTTATCCGTATTTATTTTACACTTGAAATTTTTACTTGAGATCTGAGACTCCTTCTTCCTGATTTCTGGAGAAAATCTGAAGATATACTCAGCCGTTTCTTGGTTTAACGAATATTCAATAACAATACCAGTGTTATTATTACTATTGATATTACGAGAATGAAAACTGAATTAACTACATAGTTATCTGTATCTGTATTTGACGATTTTTTCCCTCCCTCTTATAACTATCTATAATACATATATTTGTAATATCGATGCGGAACTTTTTCCCTTTTACCTTTTTCGATTCAAATTATTATTATGTACTTTTTACCCTTTTTTTAAGAAAACCCAGAATTGAAGAGCATTCTCTCGCCGCCTCCTGCATTCCCATGACCATGATATTCCATCAAATCATTGTTGCTTTTACTCTTGTTACGTATTGCAGTATAGAAAGACTCTTATTGGTTTGACATCCGATGACTATTTTACAATGTTATTCTTTATTCTTTGTTATCTGTCGAATATTGAAGAATTGCTTACATACTATGTGGGTTGTACAAGTTTTAAGGTTTGTAGAAACTTTGTTGATTTTGTATAACTATTACGTATAATACAATAAATTGATAAGCTTCTTCTACATCACCACTGGTGATTTACTAGTAATCCTTTTCCCTGCTGTTGCTGTAGGTTTTAAGGTATAGGCATGAAAGTACAATTTACAACTGAACGAAAATTCAAGATTTAATATCAATCGCTATTTTGTGTTGTGTGTAACTTTGAAGTTACACACAACATGTTACGATGCTTTACTGATAGATCTGCGTTTGTACTCGCATTTGAAAACGGAACAATTTTCTAAATTTTAATATTATAAAGCATTTTCCCCAATTCAAGTTCATCGAGAGAATAACAAGCAACGTATCAGTACTTAAAAAGTAAAACTGTGTTATCAAGTTACTGTAAAATGTAGGAAAAAATGGACATGAAACATCAAAAGATTTCTATGTACCACGCAAAATACCCATAAAGTATAAGCAATGTACAATGTACACTGTATACCAAAGAAAATTAAAGTCAAGGAATTTTCGTAACCAAGACGAAAGGGAATCTATAGAGGAAGAGGAACATTGCCATTCACGCGCTTACACATTATTTTGCATACATAAATGTAAACTGTATGGAAGTCCACACGATTTGCATGCAGTGTAATATTAAGCTTTTGACTTTTGTCGGACAATAGTAATAAAAGTAAAATTGGAATGTCAAGAGCAAAATTTGTCACCGCACTTGAGCAGCAATTTATTTCGATAACCACTACATACTTTTTGTGCATCATAATACTTTTCAAAAGATTCTGAAAGAGTCTTTGAGCCATTCTTTATACACGTGTTTTTACATGAGTACAAAAGAAAATGTTGTCAAAAAAGCTCTTCCTTTTTGCGAATTCTTTAAAAATGGTCGTCCTCCACAAACCTTCAATTTTGTCCGAGGCAAAATCAAGGCTTGCGTTGTGTCGTGTTGGTGTTGAAGTTTAAAGTTTTTAAGGTGAAGAAAAGAAAAAAGATTTTTCGGCAAAACTGAAACTTATCGCTATGTGTATCGTCAGTGTTTGCCGCAGTAATTATTATCAATATAGGTACAACAACTTCTTCTGTCTGACAGGTTATTAAATTGTTATTGCATGTTCCATTGATTATGTGGTCTGTGAGTTATAGACGTATTCATCTCTATAAGTGTAAATCAAAGAGTGAATGCTTCAATTTGGGAGTCTCGGCAAGGAAGCTGATAATTGTTTTGTAAAAGGCACTTTCTGTTTTTCCCTGGCCATCTTCCTTCTCTCTGGCTGATCTTTTGGTGCAGCATCAAAACATTCATTCATGGAGTATCTATCTATAATCTATAGTGTACATATATCGACTCGCTTTCCTTATTTAGCCATGTTACTGACAATGAGTGCAGGCTGCAGACGTCTAGGAAAAATATCATAAATAATCTTTTTAATTTACTATAGTTTTCCCTGAGTAGAATTTTGTAATGTCTGTGTATGTATATACGTATTCTGAGTATTATGTAGCATGTATTATCTACGGCTACCACTGTCTTACTGTATTATGTTATTGCTGACCATGTTTCCTTGAAAGGCAGTATGTAACAGCCGTGCAAAATGGTTAGGTCATCCGACATAATTCAAAACTTAAGACGCATAATAATGCAGCATGTTGGTAATTTGAATTTAAAATTAAACTCGTATAATTGAGTCGTCACTATACGAAAGGAGACTGCCACTGCACTTTTTTCTCGTCAGCAAAAAGGTTGCACTAAATGCATACACAATACACACACACACACATCAAAACAGTCGTATGCAGTGTATGTATAATTATCATTGTTTTTGTGTTTTGTGGTTTCTGTGGTCGTGGTCACAAGTCAGAAGGGAAGTTATGCGGACCAAAATCCTGTATTCGTCATTTGAAGGCAAAAATGTTTATGTACTATGTAAAGAGTACGTTTGTCCATCCAACATTAAACGGTTTAGCTTCAAAGTCAAAGTGAACTTCATGTCTTCATGTTGTCATGTCGCTGTGTGTATTATATAAATGTTTGGTCTACTGATGCAATGGGTCGTGGTTTTTGTATTTTGTATATTTTTTTGTAATTATTGTCTCATGTTAATATTTATATTCATTTTCATGTTTGTACTTGCCTTGCACATGGGTCATAAAGCCGAGGAGAAATAAAGTTTGTGTTGACTCATTTTATTTCTGTCCTCTCCCGCAAACTAAATATGTGCAATGTGCAATGTACAGAAATTAAGGATAAAGACAAAACTGAGTGAAATGAAGATATAAATAAGAAATATTTGAAGCTTTCCTACGAGCATTCATAAAGTATTGTGTGTTGTGGATAATTCACGTTGCTTCTTGCCGTGTCTTGTTGTTTCTTGGGGCTGGACAAAAAAGTTGTCAGCTTCTTTCGGCGTTCCAGCTGAGTCTCAAACACTCACAAGCTTGTTCATACACAAGACTTTCTTGTAAAATGAGGAAAAGGGGTAAAACCTTTGTTTCTAAAATTTACCGATTCACTCGCACAAATAGTGTAATCTATGGTAATGCATGTTTGCATGTACATGTATATTTATATGCTGATTATATAGGCTTAGCTTATCGTCACAACTACTAATTTTAAACTCCTTGATGTCATATGGTTACATTCACTGTAAAACTCACGCTGACACATCAAGTACGTACCTGGTACGTAGTACGTTGTTGGCATGTAGTTCGTTCGTTCGTTCGTCGTGCGTCCCCAGTTTTATTTATAATGTGAATTTTGTATATAGGAGAGAGAAAGGTCTAGAGCTCTATCATCATCACTATTATTATAATCTCAGAAAATGAGCAGCTAAGTAAAGCCAAAGTTGAAAATGTAAGCCATGCGGGGTCTCACTCCACGACTTTATGTGTATTCTTGGAAACACAACGTATATTATACATACATTATACATACATAGAATAAGTGTGTGAGAATAAAAAGGCCAAGAAAAGGGAGAGCCGTACACCGTACATGTCCGTAATATACAGTGTAGATTTCTTATGCACGTATTAATAATGCTTGAGCTTGAGAAAAATAATTGCCTAACGTTGAATGTCAACAAAAGGCAAGCTTCCATATTTTATCTCATTTTTATGCAGATATCTGTCATATATGTATGCAGACTAAGATACAGTTTTTTTAATGCACTGAGATTACGTATATGTCATGTAATAAACCGAGACATAAAAATCCAGGCCTAAGGATTCAAGATCAAGTCAAGGCCGAAGAGTTTCCCAAACGTTTTTTCATAACTCTCTCATATTCGTCTTCGTTTCATCTTTCAACATGCAAAAGGTCTCTATCTGAAATTTGTGGTACATTGAACAGTCAGCATTGACTCTGACTCAAATACAACGGCAGTCACATGTAAGAGTAATATAATATATGTAAGGAAACCTATTTTATATTTCTTGCTTTAGTTCAGATGAATCGTCGCCTTTCCATATTCCACGAATACCATACGTTTGATTGCTTCTTTTTGAGTTTTGCTAAGCAGAGAAAATGCCGGTAAAGCTAGGAAGTAAAAATGTGGGCCATTGTGCACTACTGTATACATAAACATAAAATTTTTCATTTAAAAACTCGAAAAAATCAAATCAAAGGGCTTCATTTTAAAATTTAAATCCCGATTCGTCTCCGATGATAAAATGTGTGCTGATCCCTGTCTGAACGATAAAAGTCGGAAGACGGGTGAGGGTGAAAAGACTTGCATAGGTCATATACATACGGGTGTGAGAAGCCTGATGAAGGGTAAAATGAAATGACAGAATTAAACGGAAAGGTTTGACATTAACTTGAGTTGTAAAATAAAGTACTAACATCGACACCATAACCATGTCCTTTCATTAATTCGGTTTGACTTTTGGATCTAGGTCAAAAAAGAAAAACATTTTTAAAATTGTGTTTGTCAAAGGAAGGGGGAATAAAAACCCGTACATATATTCAGAATTTGGATGGATACATGTTGTAACTTAAGCAAATGTGCACACTTTACATCACATTTTATAGATTATTACTCTAATAAATGGGGATATCTTTATCATGATTTTTTCTCTCGTTTCATTTGGAATTTTGAGATTTTTCACCGTGCTTTGAAATATAAAAATGAGAAAAGCATTAAAAAGTAAAGACTCTCTCTCTCTCTCTCTCCAGTTATGTATAACTCGTTGCTACAGTCAGCCACTTTTTGTATGCACACAAGGACAATTTAACACGAAAGCAAGCTTGACCCATTACTCCAACGTAAGTATAGGTTTATGCCGTAGGACGTGTGAGCATTAGGAAAGAAAGGACGAAGAAAATAAAGGAAGGAAGAAAGAAAGGGAGTTGACTCACGCAGCTAAAGCAATTGCCTTTGCCATTACCATTTGAATGCAGGGGGAGCTGCCTGAAATTTTTCATGTTGCTTTTCAAGAATCAACTTAATCCTCCTTAATTAGAGGAGGAGATGACAGAATTAAAAATTTACGATAATCTTGGTCGTAATGTGGGAAGCCGCAAAGCGTGAGGGTGAATCCATGATGAGTGTTAAGAGTTAAAAAAAGTCCAAAAAAATATTATTACATGCATGGACTTGGTCTTCACAAATTGAGAAGGAAATTTTTAAAGGGCTCATTCGTTCTTATTTCTTGTGCTTACTTCTTGCATAGAAAATAGCTACCATTTCAGCAACTTAACACAGTTTTTTTGCTATTTAACCTTCAACAAAGTTAAAAGCTTTTACATATTATAGAAAGCGTATGTACTTAGCATTTAGCATAAACATTCTGTAGACGTTTTTACCTTGTAGTTAGTTAACTTTAAATTTTACCTATCGGCCAAAAAATAAAGAGCTTTATATAAATAAAAACGTCGAATATTGAAAATGGTTATCAGTAGAGTCGTGTTTATCATTATTTACTTAAATGAAAATATATTTTTAAACTAATCCATGTAGAATTTTTTCTAACGGAACAAGGCGCAGGGAAACCAATCTGCATATCATCAACGTATACCTGACTTGCAACAATATTTAAATTTTCAGTTTGAATGTTGTTGTGAAGAGTAAGTATAGTAAAAAGTACTAAACTTAACTATACCAAGCTGTCAGTAAAGAATACAAGAAAAACTGAATAGATGTACAAGTGGTAAAAAAGACCTGATTAGCAGGCACTGTTAACGTTTTTACATAGAAAACATGAAAAATTGCATGTGATCAGTGGAAATTAGCATCTCCATTCAAGTTAATAAGTCACATGGGAACATTGGTTGATATCCGAGAAAGGAGCAAGTGCATTTGTAAAGTAAAATAATAATACTATCTATAATAATATTCTGTTGCATCATCAGCGAGAATGTCTATTTAAATATTTTGAAGCTTGACGGAAGAAAAGAAGTACCTTTTGTGACAGTGACAAAAAGAAAGTTGACAGAACAGGCTTGGAGCATTTATATTTATAATATAATATTTATAATAAACGAATGGAAAAGAAAAGAAGCAGAAGAAAGGGGACTTGAATTTGAATACCAACAGCGGTCATGCTATGACATATCCATGCATAACATATTTACATTATTCTTGGCGTGGGGCCACACCCGTTGTCGTAGAAAAGGAAGCGTCCAAGAGTGGCATCCACTTTCATAATATATCAGTGTGTATTACTCTACAGTGCTGTATACTGTACACTGTATACACATGAATATGTTACGCAAAAAAAGAAAGAGAAAAGTAGATAAAAGTTTTTTTTATCTCTTTCACTCTCTGTCTGGCTACATATTTAAGTATACCTTATACTTGCACCCAACGTCATTTCATTTAGACTTCAGCTCTTGATTCCGATTCTAATTCTGCCCTTCATTCAAAAGGGAAAATATGCATACAGGCTCATTTTTATATGTATGCATCTTGTTAGTGCTCATTGAAATAAATCCATATTCATAAATTTATAATATTTTTTGACTGGATACGTGTATAATATAAGCTCATCTCTCAATACGTTCCCAGCTTAACATCATATATACCAGAGACTTTTGGCCAGAGAAAAGGCGATACAAAATAAGTATCTTTTGCTTGATAAAGAACATAGAATGAGAATGAAAATTTATACACACATAAAAAATACGCATACATGGTATTTAAATTTACAATAATTATCTATTTTTGTTGTGGAGACGACGACTACGGTGGATTGTTCATCAGATCTAAAAGTTTAATACATAAGCATAATATTTTCATTAATTACCCACCAAGTCGCGTTTATTTCCAGTGTGTATCGTCGTACATATATTATGTATATGTATTTATTTACTAAACAACTAGCTATATTTAAAAAATGGGTGGCATAAAAAGCCGGTGGTATCTGCCTTGACGAGCAAACGAAACCACGTCTGCCTGACAGTTTTTGGATGTACATACTTAATGCATACATATTATGATATCTTTCATATGAGTTTGCATACTTATACTTCCTCGTCTTCTTCTTTCTTCCTTTTTGGCTGAGCGGACAAGTCAAATCATTTGATTATGTTAATCAAGTGATGCGAGTAAATTTTCTGCTCACACACACACCACAAATGAACATAGTACACACTGCACACACAGTCTGCTGTTCATTTAACTTGCTTGAGTCAAGCCATCCATCTACAATGGCACCGGCCAGCATTCACTGCATCTCCTTCCATCCTTCGTCCTGATAACCGAGAGAGACAGTGGGGAGAGTTAATGATTTTCCCATGGAAATTCAAATCACTTGCTGTACAGGATTAAAAATAAAGAGATAGAAAATAGATAGACAGATACCGAGAGCAATAGAGACTTTTCTTGCACTTTTGTCTCGTCTCGTCTCATCTTGTGCGTAAAATATAAGTGTAAAGAGAGTTGCTACACAAAGTCACGTATCGCATGGTCTACCATGTAAAATCTGCCTTGCCGCCTCATTGACTTTGCTTAATAGGATTTTGATTAAGGATTCATTTTTCCTTCTGCTTCTTCTTCTTCTTGCAAATAGTATGAAGAAAAACTTGGTTTGCATTTGGAGCTTAGACATTTGGATAAAATGGGGATTCAATTGAAAATTGGAAATTGAAAGGACGGCCGTGTCACACACAGAGTCAAAGCCAAAGTCAAAGTCAAAGTTAGATTTTTTTTTATAGAGACGAACCACATCCTTTGAATTAGACCTAGTCACCCAAGTGAATCAATGTCTTGTGCATAAGTGTGTAAAATCATACATTATATTACGCCATTCATACGTTTGATAATTAATACCGAGTCCAGAGTACAAGATAAGCGATGGAAATTAAGAGGACCATCTAACCCTATAGTAAAGCTAGTAAGGATTTTTATCTTGAAGTCATTGCCATTTTCATCAACAAGTCAACAATATGCATATAGAGTCACTAGTAAAAGGAAAAGTTCAATACTAAATGGCAAGTTTGTATGAGGATGAGGACAAACGCCTTTATCGTTTATGGGTAACAAAACTGGTGATAACTGCCTGGATCACAATATCAGCATTAAAGTTTACAGCGCAAAACACAAAAACAAAAAAAGTTCCGATTTTTCTTACATATACATATGTACATGCATTACATACTTAGTAGATGATATTCCCTTTTATAAATGTTTGAAAACGTACTTAACGTACAACCTTCGGTTTAGAATGAAACGTACGCCATTTCAAGTGTGCACTAACTCTGACTGACGCCGAAAGGCTCGTTAAATATTATTTACTGCATTGGATTCTGTACATTTTACACAGCTTTTAGGGATTAGTTAATAAGTTTCCTAAAATATTGGAAGAAGCCGACATTTTACCACCTTTTCAACCTGGTAATTAGATAATTTCACCCACGCATAATGTACGGCGAAAAACATTTTACGAGTTTTTGCAAAAGCTAAAACTCGGCAAACATATATATGTGTTCATGGCGTATAATATACATTGACAAATATTCAAATACGGTAGCATTTAAGTTTAGAGACGCGTAGGATTTTAAATTAAACTGTCGTATGCCTACTTTGTACGGGCGGGCACGAAAAGCGTGGGTCAGTCAATTTTAACTTGAAAGTATTATTAAGGAAGGAAAAGGTACTTTAGAGCAATTAATTAAGATTGAGTATAAGGAGTCCAACGAACGACACGACCCAAGGAAGGAAAAGCAGAAGAACGGCGAGTTGCAGTGTCAAACCATGTTTGGATTACTCTAAATATGTACTGTTCTATACAGATAGCATTGTGTGTGTATTCAATATATTTCTATAACCTTAATAAAATAAACTCGGACTCTATTATATTATTATGTAATGCTGTAATGCAGGGTGCACAGCATTTACCGCACAAGTAGGCATCTTTTTTGAAGATGACGTTCATGCAGTGCAGTAAATATTTTATGCTGCGAGTCTTCAATATTTCGTCTTCTTCTTGACAAAATATGTTCGTATTTTTGTTTTATCTTCTCATAAAGCGTAGAGAAAAGATTCCCAAAACCTGGTAACATGAATTATTGCATTGTTTTAAAGCTCAAAATTTTATTGATTATTGATCATAATTGTCGTATAAATCGTTTATTACACAAATATTTCCCCACGCTCAGCAAAAAGAATGGTTGGTGCTAATGAAAATGCTCAGCTAATATAATTTATAGTTTATGTCTCTGTATCTTAATGGCAGGTTGAAAAATACACTTTGGAAATGGGATTCACTGACAGCCTGTGGTCCAAATTGTAAATCTTTGACGAAAGGATTATAAACAGTGGATTGACAGGCATTGGCCATTGTATGCAGTATGTATGTATATTTGAATTTGTGGTGACACGTGATAATCTCCAGAGCGTACTTGGTTAATACGGACATATTAACTTATTTACTTGGGTATATGATGGGTATGTGTCTTGATTATGTATATGTGTTTGATAATCTGTCCGTCCATGTGTTTTAGTGGATTTCCATTAATACGTAAATGGCCATGTGAAGAGCCACCCTGTTAGTGGGAGTGTCATTTATTCTCTCTTATTTTATTATCCCTTTCCCTCCTTTATTTCTCATCTACGCTTTCTAACCATATTATTTTGCAGGTTGTATGTGCGTAAGTAAGTGTGTGTCATTAAACTTATAATATCGTCTTCTACAGAATTTAGTTTTGTCCCTTTAGCTCGCCCGTACTGGTCCATACAATGTCCAGTTCATTTCACAACGGTGTATGCATGCACACTGCACACGAGTATGTACATATTGTACATATTTAAATATGCATTTTATATATCGCATCATATGGATATTTACTGGGACATCGTCTTCTGCTGTCAATATCGACAACAAATGGATGGGAATGGAAATTTAAAATGACTTGTGCTTCATTCATTTATCTTACTGGAGAGGAGAAAGTCACATTACATTGACAATTGACAAGTTGACTCTCCATCTCATTCCTTCTTTGTTTATTAAAGTTGTCAGTCTCCTCCTTCTTTTCTCATGCATCCTCATGGTCCTTATACAGCTCCTGATTTCTGATTTGAAGGCAAAGTGTTCAAAAGCTTGTCCAGCTTCCAGCTCTGTCTTGGAATAATTGATGTTGGAATTGGAATTTTGAAAAATACCTTTATTCCCAAATGTATATATATATTCTAGTGAATATGTGAACGTAAACTTTTCGGATCGAGATGGGAAAATATTTGAGAAACTATTCACATACACATACATATATATAGACGCATGATGACATACACACGCACAACGCACGGAGGTAAATGTACAGAAGAAACTTTCATTTATCACCATTGACCATGAGCCATTACTTTAAGTTAAATGCTGTGAAACGTGTTTGACGTAAAGTACACGCAAACATTTTATAATTTATAGCTGCATGTGTGCATCAACCAGCTTCGGTAGACGAATTGTCACTATAGCAATCAAATAAGATGCAGAATCAGCGTATCAATACATATTTATTAATTACCAATGGAGACCAAGACGAAAAATCTGATTTACATTGTACATTGTAACATGTAATTACTGTCATTTGTAAATTCTTCGTTTTCTCAAACTCCCAACTGAAAAATAAAGTCATGTGAATTCAAGTCAAACAATAAGGAATGCAGTTGCCAAGAATATACAAGTTTATACATGCAAGAAGAATGTCCTTTCCCAATTCATGGGGTAAAAGTACAATGGGTACTTCATGTATTCACTTTGTGTGTTTATTTTTAATCCAGGTCAGAAGTGTATTCCAGTGGCAAGATTGTTGAAAACGTTACATAGTATGTTGAGTATAGTATACATTACGTATTATGTCTATAGTCCATAGTCCATACATCATACATATCTATCGCACACATAAACAAAAACAGAAAAAAAGAGGGAAAATGATTCACGTTGTAAAAGGCAAACGTATTACGCACATTTTGTACATCTTGACAAGTTCACGGCTCGATGCATTTACATTTATTGACTTGCTGCTTCCCTACCCAGCATTATTTATATTATATACGTAATATTTTGTGCATTAGACAGTTAGTTTTACAACTTTATGAATGCTATTTAAACACATGGACAAAAATAATGACGTCATCCACAAAAACACTGACTTGGAATTTCTAACGATTTTCCTTCCGAAAATGAAAACCACAAAAATTGTGTCGAGCCTGAAGTACGTCATTTATCATTACTAAAATTATTATTGTTGAGCAATACAACGAAAAATACGGAGAAGTTTGTAAGAACAAAATAAGCCAACTTACTCATAATATACTGTATTTGTCATTCTTTCTTCTTCTATACATAGCTGTATGTGCTATGACTATGACTCTTCCATGAGGTCACGTGCTGAGCTCAGGTTTTGATTTTGACCACAAAATAATATAATTGAAAGTGAGCATCACAGTGTGAGAAGGAAACGTGTAGAAGATATGGGATAACGTTAAGAAAAGGTGGAGAAAAGAGGGTATTACGGTAGCCCAGCCCTTGGGTGATGATGTAATGGGAATGAGAAAAAGTTCGGCATAATTAAATTGTGCGTCATTATAAGCAGAAGGGTTGGCTTCATTCTCGATCTCATCTTTTCTATCTCTCCCTGGATTGTCCATCCATCGAGCTTTTGAGAATTCAGCCTTCGCCTTCTTACATATTTACATATACATGCATAGACAGACGCGTTTAGTATTAGTATGCAGACAATAGTCAATCGGAGATTTGCCTCACATTACAGTAAATTGGTTTGTACACATTGAGCAAACGTAAGCAAATGTAGAAGCTATGTTTACGATTTAGTGGAGATGCACCTACACACACACACACACACGCAATGAATAATCGCCGAACTAAGCTGACTGCATTCAGAATCCTACATTACTTAAACCCTAATAGGTTTCCTTTTCTCCCATATGCAGATCAACCCATGTTCATTACAATAATATTATTACGGACGGGAAAATGTGAGCATTTATTTGTATATTTTATAGCCCGCTGATATACATATCTTAGCATGTAAGTACGTTATAGAGTATAGAGAGTATGTACAACAATATGTAATGGAACATCTTAGGGTTTTAAAGTTGGGTGGGAGCTCTTATTAGAGTGTCCCTAATTCTTCATCTTCCTCCTCTTCGGCTTGAGGTAACAAACAATTAGAATTTTAAATTCTAATGCCGAGAGACTCAACAAGTCTCAAAGTTGATACTTAATAATGTAAAACAACAACAACAACAAACGTCCGCATCTTTACATGATGGGAAGAGGAAACATGTACAAAGGTATGAAAAAATCGAGAATGATGACGATGAGAACATGAATAAGAAGCTATATGCACATAATAAGCGTACTACATACTAATAGTATGTATGTATATTTGTATGTATGTACAGTTTTTGCTATTACTGGAGATTGACTTTTTATCACGTCAGGTTTTTTCACCATCGGCGCCGTTATAATTTTCCTATTACGGTTTTAGGCGATAATTATTTTATGTGTATTTCAATATGTTGAAATGTTTTTCATTATATTATTCCTTGGACAAAATGTAATGTGTAATACACATCAAATACACACCAAGTACTTTAAAGCTGTATGTATGTATGTATACATGTATGTGAATATTAATAGGAGTTTGGAATCTTGGACACAAATATTCATGTATTATTTTTTATGAAGTAGATCTACATACGGTATGAGGTATGGAGTTAGTGAGTTGGTGAGATCCTCAATGATATTATAATTAGCCGACTGGCTGGCTTATTAAATATGCGTCAACAAGAAACCCTTGGTTCTTAATGGACTATTTATTAATGAAAGCAATTACGGGTGCTGTTTCTTACAAGATATGAAACTGTTCTGGTGTATCACAAGGAATAAGATGAATCTCATACAGAGATCAGAGATTCATCTAGCAGTTTAGAAGTAGACAAAAGTCCGCGGGACTTCCTACTGGTTTATCTGGACAAAAATATACTCATTAAGTATGTATATATAATTTTACATACTCGTAGTTTGTTGTACATTTTCTTGGACGATAAAAACGAAATTAGTCATAGCAATCGACCCATATTTTATACTCCGAATGAACCAGTAGCAGACAATCCTAAATTGTTGAATCCCTTATCTTGATAAAACACTTAAGTTTCTTGGAAGTAGAAGCTTGTTCTAATATGATAAGAAAGCCACAAGCTTTTCGAATATTTGTGGCGTTATTATTTTGTGAAATTCCAAAGACAAGAAATAATGTGTACAATTGATAAGAATACTGTAGATTACAGTGTAAGACTCTACTGAATTGAATAAGTATACATCGGACGTTCATTTAGAAACGTTTTCAATTTCCTTTTGTTAAAATGTTTTCATTTCCGTCCGATTTTTATGCACTATTTTTCATTGGTCACTGATATTCAAATAACTTTTGACTGTTGTGTATTGTTATTATGAAATTTGTGGAATGTTTTAATGCTATTATTATTATTAGGAAGTATCATAACATAGTTGAGTGTTGTTAGTGTACTTTCGAGTTTTTATCAGTACAGATTGTAGATACAAAGTATTTGTTTTCGCCAACCGGCATGTACATTGTATAGTGCATAGTGCACGCTTTTTTTCGTGAAGTGTGCTTTTTTGAACCACGAGCTTAGGACAAATATAAATGCAGGATTATATACATGGTAGAAATATATCTATGCATACGCCTTAACCTTTATTTTTTTCTGAGATATTTGTTTAAGATAAAAAAACTTAGTAGAAGAGTTGCTGGATGCTGGGCAGTATCTCTCCTGCAAGTCTAAGTAAAATAAACTAATTGTAAACTTAACCTGAGAATGTCATGTTCGTGTCACTCACGATATGACCTCGTCTCATGTGTATATCTGTTCTTATAAATTTATGCTATATTTTCAAACAGTATATACCGTATAAGTATAGATACAGTATCAATTTGCCGTTCTTCTCTCCATGTCTTATTTGAACATATGTAAGGAGATGAGAGTTCATCCACAGCAGTAGGATGAATGATGATGATGAAAGATGATTAAGTGATCTCTAAGGATTAGTTGTAAGTCGTACATATTTTCGTACAACTTGTAATAACATGATATTGATATTGCTGTATACAAAAATCACTGCTACATTTCTGTATCTCTTCAATGTTTCAGCTATCTGCAGCACTTATATTATGTACATAATACAGAGTTTCAACTTCACAATTTCGATTCGTTTCATTCCGACTTTTGACAATCGCATACAACTAATATCATGGCTCGCATACTTATTAACTAAATCGTACACGCTCGTTATGTAAATTACTGTGTATATAGTTATACATATTTACAAAATATAGAACCAAAGTATATTGTACATCTTATATTGTTATAGTATTATGTGTTTATCTATCTATTTCATGCGTACGTATTAGAATATTTTCCTGGTCTCAAGTAAAGGCCAGCGGCAGGGCATGCAAGCGCGTTTGTACGTGTACCCAC
>JAQIVE010003458.1:0-16701 GCA_034698285.1 Sminthurinus bimaculatus | reverse complement strand
TCTGATGCGGAAGGGTAAGAAATCTTTTTCTATTTATTCATTTTAATTTTTGTCGGCGTGCTTCTCCCATGCCTTTCATCCATATTGACGACCATGCCGCTTCGCATGTTCAAGTATATGTGTGTATGTGTAAGTACACATGTAATGTAGGGAGAAAAGTTAATTGTGATCTTAACGCCGTACACACTTTATAATCAACAATCATGAACTTTAATGTTAAATGTATGAAAAAGTAATATAATGGGGCTTTATTGTTATTTGTATTTTTTAGAGATGATGTTCCCGTTGTTGGGGGTGACAGCGGTGAATTTGACATCAACATTGCATTACAGGAAGTCCTTAAATTAGCTGTAATCAATGACGGACTATCCCGGGGATTACATGAAGCAGTCAAGGCCCTTGACAAGTAAGAAATAATTATCAACTAGGGTGTTATTCCTTGTATTAAGTACTAATGAGTGTGTTCAAATTAAGAGATTCAGTTGTTTAAAACTATTTGAATTATTTGCCATGTTCAATGTTGCGTTTTACATTATATTATTTTAATGTAGAAATTCAAAGAATCTATTCAAATTTGAGTGTGAATTCACACGAAAATGAGTTTCAATGATGATTTATAGCAGGCATCCCTCTTCCTAAAGAGGAGTTACCCCCTCAACCCTGCGGAAATGTCCTGTACTGACGAAACTCTATAAAACATAAAATTCGATGAGGCTGATTAGTACTAGTATATGCCCTATCAAATGAATATATATTTAGTACAATATGGAATATAATATATTATGTATTAGGAATTGTGCAAGTTCTAAATGCTTCTAAAAATTAAAAATAAGCTTAAATTTTAATTTTTATATGGGCAAAATTAAAGTGTAGGAAAATTAATGAATATTGAATTTATATACTGCAGTATATTATTTTTCCTGAATCTATAAAGAAAAAGGTCTGATGAGAAGTTTAGAGCCTTGTTACTTAATGTGAAATTTATTTCATTTCTTTTTTTGTGTGTAGACGTCAAGCCTTGATGTGTGTCCTCGCGGAAGATTGTGACGAAGCAATGTACAAGAAATTAGTCATTGCTTTGTGCACTGAACACAACATCCCACTCCTCAGGGTTGACAACAACAAGAAGCTAGGAGAATGGGCCGGTCTTTGTAAAATCGACAAGGAAGGCAAAGCCCGAAAGGTCGTTCGTTGCTCCTGCGTTGTTATAAAAGTAAGAATTTATTACCTAGTATGATTGTAGTAAATAAGAATTTTCTAAATTACTGTTTTTGACCCTTTGAGCGACGGCTCAGTTTGTACTCAAATCAGTATTATATTCCAAATTAAATAAATTAAGATTGAAAGTGCATTGCACACACGTTGTGTGTGTGTGTGCACTTTCAATCTTAATGGTGTTCTGTAAAATTAAATCTATTTGTACTTTTGTGATACGAGCATTTACTAAACTTTTTAAATAGTGTTGAATTGTTATTAAACTTTGTGTATTTTTCCATTTTCTCTCCACAGGACTTTGGTGCTGATTCTCCAGCTCGAGACCAAGTTTTAGAATACATCAAGGTTCAAGAAAGCAAGGCTTAGTCATATGAATTTTTTACAATGAAAGTCACTATGTTATTATTCATATTACTGACCCTTGAATAAAAAAAATCGAAACAGAATCAACAACTTGCAATTTCAGTTCCGTGTTTAATACAGTACGCTTCATATTTTCTGTATACTTTAAATAGTACTTAAACGGGCTGCATTTAAGCATTCTCAGCTAACATTTTAATTAAAATATATTTGAAGCAGAATAATGCAGTTTATTCCCATTGATATTTTTTAATATCGTCAAAACACGGGATTGTCTCGCCGTCCATTCAAAAATCTGTGAAACACAGAGTATAGTTAATTCATCAAGTGTATAGATGGAGATGTGTGCTCAGGTTTAAACGATAAAATTGAAGATCACAATGTAATGATTATAGATCTGTGTAATGTAATGATTATTATGCTTTCGCTTGTACTGTACATTAGTTTGTCTGGTAAAAGGTAAAAGTACCTACGCCAAACATACATTAGACTTGTACTTCTTTAGTTAGTAAGTATTTATACACCATATAGTGGATAAATAGTAACATCATCTATTAACTAAGACACACAGGGTAGTGTGGAGAAAATTCTCCATTAACTTACTCCCAAAGAGTTACAGTTACAATAAATAAATGATAAAATGTTACCTACAGAGTAATAATATTATAGGGATTCGGGGATACTGAATTTTATATGGTTATACAAGATGAGCCAGAGAAATAGGCATAGCTCATACTGTATCTGTATACTACATAGATACATACATATTATCATGTCCGTTTGTCTTTAAATGCTTGTACAATTGTAATGGGTAATATTGAGGAGGTGCATATTGCATAATATAATATACAGGATTGCATACATTAAATCCTTATGCATAAGGAAAGAACAAGTGAACAACTACGGGTACCAAAAATCTCCGCAGAGATCCATCCAGACAGAGGTGTTCTTCGTGTCTTATTTTTCTTATTCATCTTCAACCATACAATTTTCTTTTTACATGCCATTTCGCTACAGGATACACTAACTAACTCTCACAAGTCAAGTCAGATGAATACTGAACGCTGAATGTGTGTGTAGTAGGTATTGCAGGAGTTGTAGTGTAATATAAAAGTGTACATGTAGAGTGCTGGCTCAAGGGGAGGTAATTGGTTGAAGTTGAGTCCATCTCTATCTGCTAATAGTTGGAGGATTGTGTATGTAGCATGTACAATGCACATATATCTATTCAACTGACTACGTCGTTCGTCGTTGGATGAAAAAGAAGGAGAGAGATAGATAGAAAATCTTTTCCTACCTGTTACCTGTTCTCTTCATTCTGCATGTGCATATAGAGTATACACAAGGCTTTTTAGTTAGTTAAAGTTGAGACTGACTGCCGGTACACCTTCAGCATATTTCAGCTTTAGCCTCATCAAGCAGTTTCTAAAGGAGTAAAGAGAGTAAGTAAGCTCCGTATAGTATATTATAGGAATGGTGTAGAGCAAAAATGAAAAATCTCCTCAGTACTCAAGTCAAGCAGTTCAATTCAAGTCTCGATCAAGAACTCATGGTTTATGTTGTCACACTGTCATTCATCGACACGCACGCATAATCCTATTCAGCAATTTGCGTTTTAAAAAAAGACATTTAAAGTTCCTCAACGCGTTCCCCTGGATAACGACTGTTTTGGTCCGAATTAATATTGCTTTTTTTCAAATAAAAAAGCAATTTCCCCCGTTGAAAATCATTCACACACATGGTGTTTCCCCATTGTCTATGTGTCAGTAAAAAGTTAAAAGTGAATAGAGAAGTACTTACTTAAGTAAAACAGTAGAAAATCGCTTTTGTACTGAATTAAATTGACATTTCAAAATTATATTGATACATATTATGTGCAATAAGTAATAAGTAATACATGTGCAAAGTGCAACTAATACACTCATTGATAATTACGATTTGTTAAACATTGACTAGTGTTGTTGTCAATAGTAATTTAATATTTCAAGACGATAAGTAAGTAAGTAGTAAGTTACTCACCTTAATATATTAGAATTCAGTTGCTACTATATATATATACTTAAGTACGTACGTATATTTTAATACATGTATTTACTAAATATGTAAATAATTGAAATTGAAGGAACGACAACAAAAAGCCTTGAGTTTAAATCACTCAAGAAAATTAACATATTTTGCCGATACAAACAAAGTGAACTCGTGCTCCTCACATTTTGTGAATTAGATGTTGTATATAGTCGAATAATAATAATAAAAGTGTAGGCGGCAGGCAATATAATTTGTTCTAAGGCCTCTGATAACTCTGACATTTATCCATGTATGTTGCACCAATAATATAATAATATAAAGTTGACAAGCATTCTTTTTAACTGTAACCTTGTACTTTTCATTCTGGAAGTTGGAAAAATAGCTCGACGTTAAAATTATTAGGACTACAATTTACAATTGTTTGAAAACGTTGTTTTTCTTTCGTTTTACTACACCCTCATTGTGTATTGTTATGACACTGGTTCCCTAGGATAATTTACAAAACACCTGTTCGTTTTTGTCTCAGCTATAGTGGATTCTTTTTGTTTCTTTAAATACCCTTACGAACAATCAATTTCAAAGCCAAACTAAATGCGCAAAAAAAAAACAAGCGGATTAAACCAAGTGGAAGAAAACTTTTGGAATCTTTCAAACGTTAAGGTGAGTAATATACACACAGTATTATTTAAGTTGGTATATTATTTTAAACTTGATACATGCATACGGACATACTAAAGTAAATACATGGTACATAGTATTTAAGTACATGCTATTTATGCAAGATTACATATTAAGTACAACGTATCTTTAGTCTATATCTACATACATAATATATATATATACATATATATATATCTATTTTCAACATGACAAAATGTAGGGGTACCAAAGATTATTTTTGTGATTTACTCCGTATTTCTACAAATTCTGCCCATTATCTACGTGTTGAGAATCTGGAATACGTACCTACGAAGATTTCCAGACGTACAAAAGTAAAACACGGAAGAAATGACCTCAGGTTTGTCCGTAATATTGTAAAATATCAAAAATACGGTTGGTTTAAATTTTAAGATGGTCCAGACATTTGGTCACTAAACAATGGAAGCTTCCAATCTTGTGTACCTCAAATTGTTCAAATGTAAGAGTCGTGAGATCGTAGGATAAAATTATCTGGAAAAACAGGTGATAGTATGTCAGTTTTATCCAAGCAGGGGTAAAAATGCTGCTGAAGTTCGTAAACATAGTTTGTCCATTGCAAGTTTTAGTCAAGAAAAATTACAAGTTCTTTAAAGAACAAATAATATTATCGCTTTCATTCTAGATTCTAGATCATTTTATGGCTTTTGTTTTTCGTCACATCAATGTGACCATTTAGCACAGAAATCCATAGGCATCCAAATCACGTAATAGAATTACGTGAAGTTTATAGGAAGTTTCCTTGGTAACGTTGTGAACTCTCCTTATCGGGTGGTGCATACTGCATGTAGTTCTATTTCCCAACCTTTCAGTTACTTCAATTTATCAATTCCGGTTCTTTTTGATTTTAAATCATGTGAATGAGGAAAACTATTTCAGTTTTGTGTGTGTGCAGATGGCTAACGTATAAAACTGACGTATATTGAATTAATTAATTAAATCCGTTTACGTAATTGAATGACATAACTAATGTTTTGGAGCAATACCTCATAGTACCATATTACACTTCTAAGTACCTATAGTGTAAAATATATTGTATAAAAATCCCTTGTGAGAATCAAATGCACACATCATAGAAATATGTGTTACATTAAATTATTTTCCCTTTTATCTTCTTTTTTCTTCTCAGTCACTGCTTCCTTCTTACACACCTAAACATTTATTTTTCATTTACCTGTACACGCATGTTATAAAAATGTATACACCGCACAGTGCACGACTATGAAGCGTCATATTATTATAACTTACACTTTTACATGGTGATACTTACTTTTTGTTATATGCAACTTGTGTATTTTAATTCAACGAGGATGAATTTGTAAGCATAAAAAAATAGGGAAGACACACAAGTCAATAAAATCAGACAAAATGTTACAGTGATACAACAATGTCTACATGGATATAATACAATGTATATAGACCATTTACTTGTTCCTTCTAACTCTACAATTTTATCACGACTGTTGAGAGAAGGAGAGTGAAGATGTTTGATGGTGGGAATTGGTATAATAATATTACACATTCAACACATATCATGTCATAATATGATGAGACGGGAGAGCCATTTTATTGCTATCAGATTTTACATGTAGATTTTTTGTCACATGATCATGTTTCGAACTAAAAAGTTCTAGTCTCCGTCTTTCTCTTTCTTGTTTTTCCCGATGAAATGAAACAAAAGGAACAAACTTACATATTGTGTAAGCTGTAAATTGTGTTAGACGACGACGATTATACAGAATATATGAAATAAGCTGTAAAAAGAAAAGGGAAGCAAACAGACGAGTCAGTCTTGTTTCCTTATGGGAGATAAGACCTATTATAAAAAACTATGAGGAACGGAGTAGTAAAACGAAAAAACCTAAAATGTAAGTTAGACTAGGCGATGAGTAAATGAGTGCATATATACATTGTACATATACTTTGTGTAATATGCATATTTTGTGATAGAAAAACGGCAACGCAAAATACACAATCACAACATGTCCAATTTACTGCAGTCTGTCATCAGTTTCATTTTCAGTTCTTTAGGTTCACCTTTCTTTCAGTTTGAAGGGAACTTTGTCTATATTTTTCTGCAGCTGATTCTTTGAATATATAATCTCTGCGTTTCCATATGTACATCTGAATCTGAATGCATATATATACAATTGCAATTTATTATACCATGCACAAAGGTTATATAGTATATTTATGTTGTACAACGTACAACTATTATGTATTAAAGATTAAATTGTGTAAAAGTACAATATAATATTTGATCATCATACGGTTCTATGCATAGTAGTATATTGAAAATTCTAGATTATTGACTCTGGATATCAAAATTTATTTATTCTATAGCCAAATTTTCAGCCCACACTTGAGCAATGGGTTTTTGTACAATCATATTATATGAATCTTCTGCAAACATTGTTACATTGCACTTTTGTACTTTGTAACGCATAAAACGTATGGGTAGTCAATAGCATGGGCAATAATATATAATATTGAGATTTGGATGGGGATTGCACACGTGAAAATGTTTTAGTTGAACTGTCAAGTTGATGTAATAAAAATTTCAAAAGGTACTTGAAATTTTCCTTTCTTTCCTCTTATATTGCTTTGGTAAGTATGTATGGAGAGGCTAATAGAAGAAAAGGAAAAAATGTCTTCAGTTTCAAACTCAATTCAACTTGAGCTTGTTTCAATGTTAGATTTTCATCGCTGTCATTATAAGGGCATTCTCTCCCTCTAAGTTTGACTCTCTCTCTCTCTCAAGTGTTTCATCAAGAATCGACATCAAGATCTTGGAAGATCAAAAGTACATTTTGTACAACTCATGGTATCGTGTATGTATAGTACGACGAATCTTACATTTATGCAAATGTATGGATGGGATACATATTTACGGTTTTACGACAATGCAACTTTATGGTGAAAAGGTTTCATACTGAATGAATGATCAGTGACCAATGACCAATGAGCAGAGGAACGTAACGTGTAGTACATACTGCTGGCAAAAGTCGGAATTCACAATACCGAAGCAGAAAACACTTTATTTTACTTTACTTGTATGAAGTTGTACCTTTGAAAGTCGACGAAAGGTCTTTTTCATTTACAAGCCTTTTTTTCTTCGACTCTCTTATTGCTCTGTAAAGTAAAAACCAAACAAAGCTAACGGACCGGAATGAAAACAAAACTCGGGGAAAGAAAAAAGGGAGACGAATGGTGTAGGAAGGAATCAAGTTTGTATTATTACATTCAATGAATAAATCGTATCTAAACTTGGATACAGACTTGGATTTATTCTTTGAGACATCAATTCACATTAAGAGTTGCATTACCTCAGTAATTACAAGCTTTGAAAGATTCAGACTTTGACTGTTGACTGTGTTGACAGGCAAAAGCCAATATGTATGCTATTTATGGTGCAGTAATATAGTTACATGAATTAATAAATGAAAAATATTGTGTGTACTTCGATAAGATTACACAATGATGCATAAATACTTCCACTCCAACGCTATGTACATCATTAGACTGGTCCACAGAAAGGGTGCCAACTTTGTCAGTTATCTTCCATCCAAAAAAAAATCCTCATCATCCACACTCGTAAGATTTATAGTGACTCAGTGCTTCTATTTATTCTATTTATCTTTTCATTTTACCCAATTGTATTTATAGATTGGCTCATTCTTTTTAAGCTTTCAATGAAAATAGGAAACACTTTTCACGTAATGTAAAGATGAAAGGGAAACAAGAAGGTTTAATGATGAGTGGATTTTTAAAAACCGATGTCTATTTGTGTAAGCTTACACATGTTTGAAATTTCACGAAAATTATACTGTTCTTACCACCATAGCTAGTAGCTAATCAAATTTTACACAATTTAGTATTTAAAAGTAGGTAGACCAAGAACAATTACGGGGGGTATTGTATCATCTTTAAACCGTGTAAATATTAAAACATTATACATCTAGCGGAATTTAGGTATTTTGAATTTTGAACATTTCATTCATGCAATTGTAGCTCGTAGACCTTTACTCCGATTGTGTGGAAGAACATATGACGAGTAAAACAATGTTTTACAGATGTGTACATGTGCATCATACACACAAAATTGTGTAGAGAAGCAAATACATTTAAGATTACAAGAAGGGAGAAGAGAAACGCATTGCTTACATTAATACTATCCTATACAGTAAGCGCAGGTAATGCTATATCGCAGTCATTTTTATGTTGGAGTTTGAGGCCAAATTTCAGAGATAATTAAGCAAAATCGGATTAAATTTTATTGTAGGTGTACTAACAAAATGATGGAAAACTTAACCAAATTTTTTAGTCTTGCTCCTTGCAATTTCAAGCTAAAAATTTCCAGCTTATGTGTTTTAGCAATTTCAATGCAAACAAGTTTTAATTCATATCCCCTGTAAATAGTTTAAAAAAAAGGGGCTTCTATAGAAAAATTCTGAAACACGGCATTTATTTTGGACTCTTCTTTAAATGTTTGGGCTGGAGTGTAAGAAAAAGTTGGCTTAAATGGAGTAAACATTACCTACCGAAACGGAAATTGCTCTCAAAGTAGAAATGACCATTGTAAAATGGAATGAAACATAGTATGATCACTACTTTGGCCGACTGTATAAAATAACAAGCTCTCATTCAGTTTCGTATCACATAGGAAATTTCATTCTTGGTTCATTTATGTATTTGTATTGTACTTGTACATACTGTGTAAGTAAGCTTGTATGTAAGTTGTGAATGAAGTACATTTAAAAGCTGTGGCAAGCGAACAGTTACATAGACTTGATATTCAAAAGAGAGACATAAAGAGAGATCGAAAGACAGTCTGTGTCATTTCATTATATCATCTTTGTGTCATTGGGCAACTCGATAGATTTATAAACAGTTCGATCCATATATAGGCACACCGCCGTCCTTGTCACAATACAATATTTGAGCACAATTTTGTCCTTGGAGGATTTTCAACAGAATCCTTACTTTTTGGCCCTCCAACCAAAGAAACGTTTTTTTAGTGTTTTACACCGTCGCGTTATTATGTGTGCAATTCTGTACATTTGGCAAATAGTTAATATGCACACCCAACACTGGTAAAACGTCAGACGGAAAGTCCTCATAAAAAGCATTTTACTATACCATGTATGTATGTGCATTGTACAATGTGCAATACACATACTATGTAATACATTAGATGCAGGCGGTTAATTATCTAGTTATTGAATCTTTGCTAAGTTTTATTTTTTATGTAACCGCTTTATGAAAACGGCAGGAAAAATCTGATGAGCAAATGTTTATATACACGTTCTAACATATTATACCATGCGGTTTATACACTCATTTCATTACACAGACTTTGTATTAGAATTTTTGCGAATTTTCTTCCATTTTTTCCAAACTTTGGATATTTCTGTGAATTGAGTTTAACAGACCTTGTTCTGTTTTAAATTTTTAGCTCCAAGCTCTGGGTTACTTTTTTACCTCAAGTAATTTTTAATTTTCCATCATACCAGTGTGCCGTATTCCAAATTCCTAGAATGCATTAAATTTTAAATTGTCTATAGACTCCCTGCTTATGATATTATGACTATGACAGAATGAGTGAATCCCCCTTCGCCTCTCTCCTTTTTTATTCTTGTGAGTCAAAGTTACTGATTTCAGAGAGAAGAGAGAGAGAGAGTGCATTAATTAATAAATACAATTTTGGTCTTTTACGAAAAGTTATAAGGGTATGAATATGATTGCTATTCGTTCGCTCGTTCTTCGTTGTACTTTTTATAGTGAATAGTAAAGTGAAATGTCCCACATTATTTTTTACATCATAATACATTAAATGTACTGTATTGCAGATACTCTATCTAAACATTACGTTGCTGGTTCGTATTGACTTATTTGGATAGTCATTAGTCATGACTATCTGCATTTGGATTTTTAATGCGGATAAATTTTCATCGCACACGTAGATACAGCGAAAAATGCACATTGCAAATCCTTTATGCTCACAATATCTATACGCATAATAATAATAATAGCATCATCTCGTTTGATATTATGTGCTAAACCCATCAACTATCACCATGGGCATCTCTTAAAGACCAGTCAACAAGAAAAAGAGAGGAGACAAGAGACAAGACGACTTCATAGAAATATTACACACAATACAATACACATACAACAACTTAAACACGCGTAACATAGCATTAAATACTATATGTAAGTGTATTTAGGCAACTATTTATGTATATTATACACAACTTGTTATAGAGCTTGATGGTCCAAACTTATTGTATCGGGAAAACGTAATAGATTTTAAAGAAAAAACTTTCGTAAGTCATTTCAGCCAAACGGTGATCATGATCATGTGTGTATTATTGTTGTATCAGTGTTTATTTGTTTGTGACTGCGCTAGTGTTTAATTTAGATGTAGAAACTAACAGTATAGATGTATCATATGCATACATTGGTACAATAGTACATGTACTGATATGAGTAATTCATGATTGAACATCGGAGGACATCGTCCTCGCAATACCAATATAGAAAAACCAAATATATCATAATAGTATCTGTCTCTTTCTTTCTTTCTCTGCTCAAAGAGAGACTTGAAATCAAATGAAATTATCTTTTCAATGCTCAGGCCTGTAAAAGGAGTTACAGAGAACCTTTGAAAAGTTCCTTTGTTTTGACTATTGATGAGCCCTCTTGATAATACTTACAAAAATCATGATTATCATATGCATATTCGATCGCCAATTCCCTACATATTATATTCTAATATGAGAGACACAAAATCATTACAGTGGGCATAGTAACTAATGACAATAATTTCCGTTTTTGATATTTTTGATCGTATGTTGGAAGGTGGAAGTAGTCAAATTGAGTTTTTAAGTGGAGGGAAGGGGGTGTTCAGTCGCAGAATGTAGTATAGGATTATGATACAATGTACAATAGTATTACACAGTTCACAGGCAATAATTATGACGACGACGAGGACTAATACAGAAAAAGAAAGAAAATGCTGCAAATCTTTATCATGGGACCAAATAGGAAACATATACATAGCTGATGATGGTAGTAATAATAACAATATTATTACTGTTATTATGATTATTATAAATTATATGCGCTCAACTTTTGATTACCCCAATCTAAAACCATGTAACTACTATAACTATAACTAAGTAATACAAGCAACAGCAAGAAAAGCAAAATCCATTTTCTCCATATACCTCTCTACTTAAATTTCTACAAAGGGAGTCAAGTCAAGGCAAGTCTCAGGCACAAATATATTATATATTTTACTGTCAGTCACCTACTCAAAATTCAATGCATAAGATGGGGAAAATGGTTAGGAAGGAAAGTCATCGTCACATATACAGCAGGTCTAAAAAGGATTGATTATAGATTAAAGGTGATTGAGCCATCATCGACAGCTTTCAGGCCATTCTCTTGCACCAATTCAATACATTTAATATCCTTGCTATATAATATCTATATAGTACTGAGTTCTCGAGTATTGTTTTTAGGGTATCTGCAGAAATCCACGCTATCATCAATATCATGTGAAACAAGCAGAAAGCAACAGGTTCAAAATATTATGTTTTCCTTCGATATATGGAAAAGGAGAGTGTAATAAATAACTGAATTACATTATGTGGTCACTAGTTTAGTCGGTAAGATTCTCCTAATTATATACAACTTATGTTCAAATAGTTTAATAACTGACGAGGAAGCTTTTAACTGCGCATACATTTTGATTTCATGTTTTCGCTTGTCTTACTTGTCCAATCTGAGTGCATTCTTGTATTTCTTACACGTTTTATGTGTCTTACTTATGGACAAAGGTAACTATGCTATTGGTGATGAGTTGAAATCAGAAAGGAAACATTTAATCGAGAGTAATGGAGTGTTTCGCTGAGGGCGAGGAAATCAAAATAATATTGATAATGATGAGGATAATAGTAAATGGTTAATGATATTAAGAATGATAATCATAACCATCCTGCTACTGTAGACACATTATGTATGTATTTATTATTTATGTATGTATGTGTGAGTGTATTATAAGTACGATTGACTATCGACATGGATGTAAAGGACTTGTGTTTTAGGACTGGACTTTGATTTGGGCTGTAGATTGTATGATGGGAAAAGTACAATAAAAGTATGGTACAGCGAAGCCTTATAACAGTTACAGCGATATTGTGTGTATATAATACATAGATACCCAGAATACAAGGTAGTCAATTTCCAAAAGTCAAAGTTGCATCTTGTTCAAACAAATGTAAACAACAAACTTTTTCTTTTCATAATATAATAATATTATTAATGTCTGTAATGCTAGCCATAAAACGGATTAAAGCTACAAAGAGAGAGAGAGGAGAGAAAGAGAAAAATCCCTTTGGATTTTGAGTTGCAAGTCTCGTGCTCTATCTCTCCACTATGAGTAACAATATTAAAAATCACGGAGACTGGACTCCCTCACCTCTTTGGTATGTTTGTAAATATATATGTATTGTATGTACATGTACATGTAGGCAGTAAGTCCAAGTAAATAATGATGAGTTAGACAAGTGACTCAATTCTAGTTAATAACTACTATTGACGTTCATTAGACGAACGAAGGAAACGAGAGACGAGCAGACGAATAGGAGAGGAAAGGTTTCTTGTTGTTCTTCAAATGCATAATAATATGACGACTGGCTTTTGACATAGAGAAGCCATACTTTAAAAGTACACGAAGAATATGCGGATACTATATTTGCATAATTTACAAATGTCTCTGCTCTCTGTATTCTCCATTTTTTATTCCATCTGTGCTTCGTTTTGTTCTGCTCTGTACTGTTCCGTTTTACGAACCTTTTCATCTGTATAATAACTATATAGATTATAGATTATAGATGCTAGATCTTAACCGTATCTTAACCGTACTGTACGTGAAATGGTACAATAGTTGTACAATATGATACAGACTGGATTTGAAGTCAAAGGATAATGTCTTTGTCTATACATGTGTATTTTGTATATATTATGTTGATACATATGTAGGTAATGGTGTGTAAGTGGTGCTGGTTTCACTTGGATGATTATTAGTTTGTTACGAGTAAGAACGGAGAAGTATACATACGCGTATTTATATTTTCCTATTCATTGCCTTCATAGAGTCGTCGGCTTTTCCCCCTTTAGTTAATAGTTAATACAAAATTGTACTTACACTTACATTTTCATTCACATTTTTAATCCGCCCCACCACTCTTGTGAATAACTTCATTCTACTTGATAAAAGATACACGTTTTATTTGAATTCAATAGACGAAAGTAGTGTAAAGCGTAAAAGAGCATAAAGTGCAAGTAACAAGGCACAGTTAGGCGCATTAATTGTGCACATTAGGTATTTGTTTAGGATTTATTCTGTGTATTTGTATTTTAAAAGGGGTTTAAATGTACATAAATTGCTTTCAGACTGAGATTTTTTATACCACTGTTGGAGAAAGGAAGACATATATACTACATATGCATACAAGGGACAATAGTATAACATTACTATGTATAGTCACCATAAACACGTCTTAAGGAGGTTGGAAAATACGAGGGTGCGTGTATCAAGTACAACGTATGAGCCATTAGTGTATTTAAGATGTAATGATATTATTGTTGCGACGACAGGAAGAGGATTTGTTTGTGGTATACTCAGACTCGGAGACAGAGATAAGAATTTACTGTGTGTGTTGCAGAAAATGAGGATGTGCACTGTTATTATATCAAGTATGAGTATTTGTATGAGCTATGAATGCAATGGAAAGAGCATAAAGTACGGCGTGTGAAGAGTCAATAGAAAATTGTATTAAGCAGGCACAATGGTGGAAACTTTATTACAATAAACAATCAAACATACAATGTACTCTCTTGTTTTTCTCTACATAGGAAACATGCAGAATTTTCAGGCGGACCTTTCATATTCATATGTTTTTATGCCTATACATAAATTGTATGTTGTATTTAACTCTCATTTTCCTTGGATAAGTTCTGAAGGGAAGAGTATAAAAATGTAAAAAGGCAGAGAGACTCCTGTCAACTGCTAATGTACAACACGAAAGATCAAAAAAAACAAACTCTCAAACCATCATCATGACAATGACAATACATTGAAATTTACCATCAACCGTTCCAACCATCCTATATTATACCTTGTCCAACTTTGACTTGATTTGAATTGAGGAGGTTAATTGTCAGTGTTCTGCACTCTCCTAATCGAATGGGATGCTTATTATTATATACTTTTTCATACACACATTCAACGATGGCCTATACATTATATGTAGTAGTACAATATATTATTGTGTATATTGTATTTTTATTTAGAATGAAAAAAAGCCTCACACCTTAAATTTAGCCCGAAAGCATTGTTGTTTTGTTACAGCGTCAAAAGTTGGAGTTACTATTTATGAAATTGTTAGCTACATTTTATACATTTGTATCTGCATTTCCTTCCTTCAATCCTAAATATTAATATCGATGTATTCCGTGGTGAAAGAATCGTGTGCTGGTCCTATGGTAATACAAAATTGATATTAGATATTATACATTAAATTGTTTGAGCGGGAGTGTAGTCTTGTTCTTGTTCGTGTGCCCTAAGTTAAAGGAACGTCGGCTGATGCGAGTTGTTGTGTTAGGTGACTTGAATACAAAACGTCAACATCACCCTAAAATAAAGAAGACAACGATGAGTCTAATAGGTGAAATGAAAGAAGAAATCACATCCTGACTTTGTATTTAAACTTTGATATAATGGTCTAGTGTTTTTTTTGTAATTATATTATGAACTCTGTTTACCACGAACATAACTTTAAATACGTATTAGTGCGTATATTATTACGTTTTGCTGCCTTTGTAATATGCTGGTGGATAAATTTTGCAAATGAAATGCATTTTGAATTATGAATGGTAATAGTAATATGAAAATGCGCTTGGTACGCCTGCTTTACTTCACACTCATGTTATTGGTTATTATTATTGGTGTAATTATTATTATGTTGGCTCGCTTGAACTTTCATTTCGTTCGGAAGTTGGTGTAATTCACGAGGAAAACTTTCTTCCGGTTTCCCGTCTTTGCATGTCATTTCTGTCCTTTCACTCTTGAACGCAAACTTTTCAATTCCATTGTTTTTCAATATTATACATTTTTTGTAAACTCTTCAGTATTAGTGCTATAGTAGTTAAATGCATGCACGTGCTCGAGTTTCCTCGCTGTCATGCTGGATTTTGTACCTCAACTCGCGAATAAATGTTTCTTTCATCATTATATATTTTCTGATTTCTTTCTTACTCATAACTCATATTATATGATTATGACTTTGCTCTAGAGAACTTTGCCCGTGATTACAGAGGCAGCTTGTATAATATTATCATGATTATTGTATAAGGAGCAGACGCATATAGTTATTATTAATGTTCCTCTTTTTATGCATTAAATTTCTTGATGGAATCATCTTAAGTTAATTCGATATGTGGTTTACTCTTTGCTATCTTCTATGTATCGTTTCGTTGGTTGCTGTTTTAAATTTAATTAAATTTCTTTTTGTTTGGTTTTCCTCACTCTGAAAAAACAATTTTTACAATATAATTGACGAAGTACATAAAAACTTTATTGCAAGCAACCTATGTATAATATATCTAGCTAGGTAACTCCTATGTAGTACTTCTTTGTATATGTACCTATGTATATGCAGGTATTGCCATTAAAATTGCATTTTTCGAGTGCCTTAGTTTTTTTAAATCACACAAGAGTGTCTGACTATGCTGTTTTTTTAGTAAAGTGAAAGAGAATTGGAGAGGCATTACGCATTTTTCATTATTCTTTTATTAGTTACAGCAGCGTACATTACTTCAATCATGAACTTGCTTTAAAAACTTTTAATCATTTAAAAAATGATTTTGTTCCTGCATATTTAGGTAATTCCTATGTATAGTTGGAATCACGATCATGAGGGGCCCTCTTTGATGATATTGCACCATATGCCATAAGTAAATTGGAATCTATTATCTATACAAAGTAATGTAACATCTTCATGTTACGTGTAGTATGCATGTGAGTGTGAGCAATATGGAATCTGGCAAGCTTTCCAGGAGCCAGCAGAATGGAAATGAACTCTATAATATCAAAAAGTGCTTTACATAATTGTATGATTATAGCTGCCAGATTTTCGTACCGTCAAATCAGTACATGTCGCCCAATTCAATTTTATCTAGTGTAAGCTAAGTAAACCGTTGAGGTTGCCGAATGCATAAGTTCTACTAGCCTAAAGTCCACACAAAATGTTATACACAGGTAGTTTTAAGCGGGTTTGGAAATATTTTGAATCAAGTCGTCGATTCCTGTCAGAATTTCACCAAATTCGTCTA
>JAQIVE010003457.1:0-16715 GCA_034698285.1 Sminthurinus bimaculatus | reverse complement strand
AAACTCCTGGTGACAAACTGCCTTGGTGACGAAATGGGACGGTGACAAAATGTCGCGGTGACGAAATAAAAGGTGACAAAATGTCTGGTGACGAAATGATTAGTGACAAACGACTTGACATTCGCTTTTTAGCTTTCATGTTTCATGTTTCATGTTGGAAGACCCTACACAAATGTATTCTATTTGGTAGATTCTTTTGAAACCTAATGCTATGGATGGCGGAGCAATTTGACGAAGTCGGCCATGACGTGATGAAAGACCTTCCGTACAGCTACAACAGGAACCACCATCTTGTAAAAGGTGAATTGACCAGTCGAACGATTGAGGAAGAATCCCAGAGCAAGGATCGCCATCATCCTCATTATGGTCAGGACCATAGGTCTACAAAATCAGAAGGGATCAATAAAAGCAACAGACCAAAGGAAAAAGGCACCGGCTTGATAGAAACTGATCAGCATCCGGATTCCTCTCACCGCAAAACTATGAATCCTTTATTGTGTCCGAGTGCCAAAAAGTTTTGGGACATTGAAGACACCACAACGTTGAAACAGTTGCAGGATCGGATTTGTCACAAACAGCGACTTCGGGACGGTCTGAGTGAGCTACACATCATGGTTCCCAACGTGGAGGTGTTTGCTCACGTCTACCCAGAATTCCTAAAGTGCTACACAAGACAGCAGCTGAGGATGTTAGAAAAGGAATTTTCGAAGGCGGATCTGGACCAGGATGAACACTTAAATGACACGGAGATCAAATACTGGATGGAAAAGTATCAGCAGCCCATTTCCCAACGCAAGGTTCGCACTATCCTCAGTGCCTTTGATGATGACAAGGACTGCAAGTTGAGCTTCCGAGAGTTTCTCCTGTTGTGTCAACATTTGGGGTATCACCACAGGGAGGAAGGGGACGAGGTCAAGCCGTGTAATGACCTCCGAATTTTTAAGAAGCCTATTGAGGAAATATCTCAACAGGAACAAGAAGGTGATACTAAGGAAAATAAAGGTCAACGCCAGGGTCAAGGGCAAGGTCACAAATACAAGGGACAGGGTCATGGAAATCCTCAGGTTTTGACCCCGAAGGATGACCAGGTTCAGTCATCCCAAGACGACCATCATCATCACCACCACCATTATCATCATGAGGATCCTCAAAAGACCGAAAACAAAGACCAAGGTAGCAACTTTGACCCCAGTGACCTAGCTCCACCTGAACAAGTATCACAGGTATCAACGTCAAAAACTGTTCAGAAATCTAAGCCGATTGTAGGGAAAGTAGCAGCAGCAAAAACTCCCGGTCAACAGCCAAAAAATCCGGAAAATCCGGAAGAAGCTCCGAAAATCCGGCCAAGCTCAAGAGGCCGAGGCAGAGTTAAGAACGTTGTGGAATATTTTGAAGAAAAGGTAAAATATTACGCAAATTTTGAAAAAAATTAAAGATGGTTGGACAGTTTTAATTCTAAAATAGTCAAACGTTGTTTAGATTGCAGAAGGAACTGACCCCGTAATTAAATCAAATGACCATGAAGAAAACCATAGAGCGGAAAAAATGCTCAAAAATCCACTGTTTAAGCCTCCAAATTTAAAGCAGGAAAAGCATGCTCACCGTGATCATCATGGTGGAACACAAAATGATGACTCGTGTGAAAGCTGTAATTCAAAAGTTGAGGAAGGAAAGGTCAATGTTAAGGTCGAAGATCAAGGTCAAAATTCAAATACCGTCCCTGTACCTCCACCTCTACCTCCAACAAACTATGATGACAATAATAAAAGTTTAAAACTCAAGGTCAAAACTAAGGTCAAGTCTAAACCAGTGACTACTAAGTCACCATCTCGAGAACTGAAGGAATCGAGGCCAAAAGGTCAAGTTGAAATAGATCCAGTACCTACTGTAAGGATAAACGATGACGATGACGATCTGCAGGATGCTCGTGCACTATTTCACCAATCTAAAAGGGACAAGAAGAATCCTACAAATGAAGGTCATCATCAAGATGAGTTCAAAGCTCATGTTCAGTCGAGCGCGAGTCAAGTCGACGAGTTTCGCGTACTCTCCAAATCTCCCTCCAGCGCAACTGCCCATCAAAAGTCAAAGTCTCGATCAAAATCGCCCGGGCGATCGGATCCACTAGATGACCTCAATATCAACGACAAAGAGAATTCAGGTGAGCCCCATCTTGAGCTTGAACATGTTGAAAAGGTTCTTGACCCTGAGTCCTCTGAAAATTCGTCGTCGAACTTGGGGCTTAAAAGTGATAGCAACAATGAATCATACTGTCCCATGTAACCTCGGTTAAAATTCAGCTGAAACTAGAATACAGAGAAAAATTCTAAAAGAATTACAAAATTTGTTTTTTGAGTTCAAGTAATAAATTGCAAAACATCTTTGACCTTACAATTCAAAAGGAAAACGCAAGCTTTTGTGAAAATTTTACTTAATTATTTTCACCGAGTCACTTCTAAAATGTTTACAAAGTGGCTTTACTCGGAATCTTTTCGTTTGACCTCTGGCTTAGGTCGTGGGTCACGATATCTTTTACAGTAAAATCTAACGTTTTGAAATTCCCGCGCCAATTCTTTCAGTTTTCAAATCAGTCATAGCTGACCATTTTCCATAAAAACATGACACTCTATCTTCAACCTTTTGACCTGGAGAGGTCACAGTATTCTCTAATTTTTCTGTGACATCGGAAGGTCAAACGGTTGAAGATAGGGGGTAACTTGTTTTATGAAAAAGATCTGCTTTGACTGTTTTTTCAGTGTATAATGTTGAAAAAGAATTGGCGCGAAAATTAAAAATGTTAGAATTTTGCTTTGAAGAATGAAGAATGTCATGGTCTTGTTCAGAAGGATGCCTCTAAACTCTAAAAAATTTGAAGCGAATCAGTAAAAACATCGTCGCAAAAGCCTGCGTTCTTCTTTCCGTTTCCTTTTGTATGTACTTAACTTACTTGCTAATTATTAAATTTGGATTATTCCCCGAAAATAAATACAGATGAAAAACGACGGTCAAAGGTAATCGAGTGGCGCCACAAGTTGAAAAAGATGAATGAAAAAAACAACAAGCTGGAAAACCTGCAGGACAATAAAGATGATAATTATGACTCGGATCCTGCTTACATTCCACCCCTGGACGAAATTTTTACCAAGAAGAAGGATGACGTCATTCCCGAGTTTCACTATGGACGTTTTCAAGACTTTAATCTCAAAGGTCCGTCCGTTTGGAGACCGAAGCAATTGGACCCAAAGCCAAATGAAAAATTTGAGCCTCCCCCACCGCCACCACTGCCACCACCACCAAAATAACAATAATAAAAAGGCTAACAAAATTTTGATACAGTAAATTCAAGTTTTGAAAATTTTAATTTTCACATTTATTTCAAAATTCGCCTCTGTAATTGTATCGGTTTTTGCAGTCATTTGCCATCTGTCTGTATAGTACAGACTCTGTACTGCGTCACACTCTCATACCAATTTACAATTCAGGGTACGTAGTTTGGTCATATTTTGGTGGGACAAAAAAAGTCAAAACGGAAGACAAAATTTTATGAAAATTGATATTTTTTTCCATTTCAATACTTTGTGACGGGTCGCTTTTCAATCCACCCTTTGATTTCCGGAGTTGCAAACGTATTTTGCACCAGGCTCTGAAGATGAGTAAGATCGTCGATCAGTTGAATCTCGTTGATCCTTTGGACATTGTCGATAAAATGAGACAAGTAAATGTCAACCCAGGTCAACTGATTCCCCACCAAATGCTTGCCTCCGTTTTGTCCCACAATTTCGTTGAACTTGGAGAGAAACTTTTGCTTGGCATTTACAATTGCATTTTTCTTGATTTCAGCTCTCTTTTCCTCGTCCTTTTCATGATACAATGCGGAAAATTCTAAAAATATAAATAATATTTTTAATTTTTAATTAATGAATATAAAGCATAACATTCAATACCAAAAAAACCATTTTTTCTTTGTCATTTAAAAGAGTAGAATATAAAAAGGGCTTAAACTTTTTACGGCTGAAAAAGTCCTTGGTAGTGTCCGCATACTCGTCGCATTTAGCGGCGTCAAAGTCATCCGCTCCCGTCAAATTGAACTTGCGGGCCAAAAACCGAATGATGGCTTGACTTTGGCTCAGCTGCTTTCCATTAAACTCCAACAACGGCACCTGTCCAAATGGGCATCTTGCCTATGTATATGAAAAAATTGAAAACAGGAGAGAGATAAAAAATAAAAATATAGACACAAGCACAAAACTAACTTTCAATTTAACGATGATCCTTATTCAAAATGTCAATTGGAATCTCACCTTCCAGTCCGGGGGCAAGACGGTGGGGAACTGGGTGATCGGTGTCCGGTTGTCTTTCCAGGTGACATTGTGAGTTTTCTCGGCAATTGACAAAATGTACCGGGCCGGCTCTATCAAGCCTTTGCTGTCGTAATAAAAAAGCTCGTAATGTTCTCCCATGTTGTATGTATTTATGTATGCAGATTGAAGATGTAATGCGGTGACAACTTTAATGTGTATTTATAATTAATATAACAGTTAAAATTGTGGAGACAAATTAAGTCAATGAATTTTGACTTTTCTACTCTGGCTCTGGGCTTTCTACTATTTACAGTATACAATACAATAGATTGAATTGGATATTGGAGTGGGATAGGAAAATGTCCAGTGTGTACTTATGCATGAAGTATGAAGGAATGTGAAGCCCCAGGATCAACCCTGACCTTGAATTCGAGTATTTATGTATTGAGTTGGGATGAGATGAACAAGTACACAAAACACTAGAGATCGTTATGCTTTATGTTAGTGTAGTTTATGGTAGTGTGTCTCTATATCCATATTATATTATTTTTATGTATGTTGTGTAGTGCATAATGCATAATACATATGTCATAAAACCCAGATAAAACGGTCGTCTCTGCTTCAATTGTATTCTGTGTCTCTGTTTTCTGCCTGCCTCTCTCTGTACTCTGTATTCATGTACATTCTCCAAACAAGTTTACAACGGAGAGTTTATTTCAATTTTTCTATCCTATCCAGACAGCTGTCAATTAGAATATATGCTGGAGTTAGGAGCGAGTCGTCACATTCGTCATTCGTCACATGATTTAAAAAATTACAAAATTATGCATTCAAGTTGGTCATCGCCGTCTAAAAAAGTAGAAAACTAGAGTCGAGACCAAGAATGCCATGATTTTTGTTCCCCTCATGTAAAATGTGAATGTAAATATTATAGTAAAGTTGATTCAATCACTACTAAATTTAAAATGAAACCCCCCGTTTGTGGTGTCGGATTTTTTAACTGCTGACTTGACTCACTTCATGTTAGACTTTTTATTGGAAATTTGAAAATTAAAAATGAGCCAGAAAAAGTTTATGTCAAGAGTTATTTGGTCGAATTTCACAGTGCTGAACGTACACTTGAGTTTTAAGAACGTAGAACGTACATACATACGAATAATGAATAATATTCTCAAAATTGAGTTACTGGCCGTTTTTCAATCCATTCCTTGATTCCGGGAGTAGCCTGAGTGGTTTGAAGGAGGGTCTGGAGATGAGGGAAGTCGTCGAGCAGCTTGAGGTCAAAAGTTCTCTGGAGATGGTCAATGTTGCTCGTCACGATGATGTCAGCCCAGGTCAGTTGATCTCCGACTAAATGCTTGCCCTCGTTCTCTCCCGCCAGCTTGTTGAAGGTTGCGAAAAATTTATCCTTTGTGTTGGTGATGGCCGTTTCCTTTACGCCGGGTAGTTTTTCAGGGTCAGTCTCCAGGTACAAGGGGAAAAATTCTAAAGATGGAACACAATATCCAATATCCAAGAATTAAGACGCTCGTACCAATATAATGATAAGAAGGTCAAGGTCATGTTTTTAAGAATAAGGAGCTTAATAGAATGAATGTTGTAATTTTATTTATGGTGTATTATGAGTGTGGATTTTTACGGAAAAGCAAGTCCCTTGCGGAATCTGCAATTTCATCACATTTAGCCGACTCCAAATCGTCACTTCCAGCTAAATTATACTTTTTGGCCAGGAATCGTGCGATAGCCTGAGATTGACTCAACTTATGTCCGTTGAATTCCAACAATGGAACCTGAGCATATGGTGTACCTGCATTAATTATGGCAATAATTTCCATTAAATTCGCTGTTATATTTCCAGGAAGTATTAAAATGAACGGAAAAACGAATTGTATAATTTTTCTTACGAGCTTTCCAGTCCGGAGGCAAAACGGTGGGAAACTGGGTAATTGGAGTTCGATTGTCCGTCCAGGTGATTCCACTCGTTTTTTCGGCGTATGAGAGAATTTGGCGAATGGGTTCGACCAGTCCACGACTGTCGTAGTAAAACAGATCGTAGTGATCGGCCATGTTTTAAATTTTAAAATTTTTCAAAATGTTAAGCAAATATGACTTCTTAGAGTTAAAGAGTAACTGGATGCTTCAAATAAGCTTCAAAATTCTTCACAGAGGAATCAAAGTTGAAAATCTAATTGGCCCTTCTTTATTTGTGCTTGCAAGAGAGATGAAGCACCACTGGAGACTGGAGACCGCTAAGACATGCGGCCTTGTATTTACGCAAGAAAAATGAAAAATACGAGGATAAAAAATTACTCTCGAGTTTCCTTCACGGAAAAAAGTTGTCCAAGTTCCATTCCAGACTCGAATTTCATTTTCAACCATTCTGCTATAATGTATTATAATATTATTATTTGTATGCAAGTACAAAGTATGGATACATTATGTGCAGAATTTTGTATACAAAACTATGATAATAATATGTACATGAATTATGAATTTTTATGACCTCCACCAAGTTGCTAGTTGTACTGTGCTTACTAGCTCATGCTAACGTAAGCGTGTGCATAATATTATGCTATTAAAATAGCCAATCTTACAATTACCTCATGAAATAACGATGTTATAAAAAAAACTTTGCTAAACCAAAACCAAAATAACGCTGCAAAAATGTTGTCTCAAGTTTGCAACAAAAATGTAAATCGTAGTGCTATTTTCTCCGTGGGCGACACAACCACAACATTAATTCTTGTCTTTTACCCTTTACTCATACTCTTTGATTGGCGTGGTGAAGGCAGACTGCTGATGGATGCTGGAGACAAACTGTGCATAATAATAATAACACTGGAAATAAATATTAATTAAAAAGGCATCTTCGAATTCAAGCCATGCATAGTTTTTTATATGTGTCAGGTTTTATCTATTTATGCTATACCTTAAAACTTCAACCCTTCCCTTTACTATCCACAACTTTTTTGCTTCCCATGCTTCATGCACCATCGACAATTAAAAAACGTGTATTTTATTTGCATGTGCATCTGGACAATTTCTAAAAATTTATTTTATATGCACCAACATATATTGAGATAAAACTGCCTTTTGCAAAATCAAAGAATTTGTTCAACAGAAACCCTTCACGCCAAAGTATTACGAGATTTCCTATGCTGGTAATCAGTAAGTTGACGGAGGTTGACATAATATTCGAAAATGAAATATCAAATGCTAAACTATTATTATAGCCTATAGACATTGCTATGATTTTGTTTTTATGGTTTTGGGAAGAGTGCTGGCAAGCGATTTTATACAGATATTATACATACTGGGCACATATACTTAAGCATTAATCCATACTTGTCCATTAAATTAATACGACCAGTCTGAATATATTTACAATTTACAGTGATAAATATGTGAGAATACCTTTGGACCGAGAGCGAGAGAGAGAAATGAAAGTAAAAGTGGGCCATTATTAAAAATTTGAACTTACTCAGATAGAATGTAAATATATGAGCCCTTACTTTAGGTATAGAGTATAGAGTCACACCTGTACCCTGTACACAATGAATGAACTTTACCTGGAGTCCTATATTCATGAAATCTTGAATATACTTAATACTTACAAATTAATGCAGTCATAGCATAGCCCCAACATACATAGGTAAATAATTGTGGGGAAACTCCCGTTAAGACGGAGAGTTCTACTTTTACCTGTATAATCTATTATTATCCCTCGTACTCCTTTTTCCATTCATTTTCCTCTCATACAAAGTTGGTTCCGTTTTCGGAACAGGACGCTAGGAGTTTACAATTTGCATTCCACCTCAAGTGTCCTTTAATCTATAAAAGCCTGTACCTGAGACTCAAATCTTCATAAACGGAAATTTCCTTCATCCAAGAAGCATCTCAAAAACTCTCCCACTAAATTCTTTAAAGTTTCACTTAAAATAAATCTACAAACACATTTACAAAATGCGTGGACTTCAACTTGCTGTGTTGTTGGTGTTTCTCCTCGGAGTTTCTGAAATTCTGGGAGCTCCAAAGGACAAGGAACAACATATTAAGAAGAAGGCGCTATTGAAGTTAAGATCGGACACTGCAGAGTCACTCAGTGTTAATGGAACGGAAACGGAAGGCGCTGCCGGAGAAAAAGACAAGGAAGCCGTCACCGTGGTAGCCTCGCCTGCCGGAAGCAGCAACAATACCGAAAAGGAGGTTGTACCCACCATCGATGAGGCTCCTGAGGCTGCCGACACAAGTGTATCCAAGCCAAAGCCACAATTATCATACATGAGTAAGTTCAATGTTTTATTCAAATAAGTTTTACAAATTAAGGAAATCAATAATCAATTATGTTTATATGCACGTTGTCGTTACTTTACACTAAGCTTGACGGAGTTTTTCATAATATTATGTATTTTTATCTATACTTTAACTTTAGGTCGCATCAAATCCTACATTCGCAGCGTTTTTGAATACTTCAACTTTGTCAAACATCAGAGGAACAGCCGGATGTTGGGTGACGACGAAGAAAACTCACTTTATGATCTTGAATTTACCGACACCTTTAAATCCGGCCTTCGATCCGTCTTCAGCAACTTGCAAAACTATGGAAAACAGCAGTGCAACGAAAAGACAATCTGCAGAGCCGGGCGCTATTTGAAGGACGTCAAGGGCAAAGAAATTTTCATTGTGTACGTACCCTAAATATATTTTTGCTTATTCTCATGCACATACATACCCATATGATTGTATCATATCAAAGAAGTTACCTAAATTGGGTGCACACATATTTAAAATTAAAGTTAATGATTTTAACTCGTTTTTTCTTTAGTTTGCTCGAGAAGGCTAGCCCAAGCTCATGGAAGGACTCCGTTGAGGTGATAAAGAAAGCCGCCATCCATAAGGATGAATGTCGTCGTTATCAATGCCCTGCAGAATAATTAACTCTATAATTTATTTTTTTAATTTTTACCAAAATTATCCCTCGCCATCTTTCGTCTCTTTTCCCTTGACCTGTTGTTATTTTACTATACATAAAACTTACATAGACAAGACACACAATTATGTTGCCGGAAATATGTTTGTGATTTATGTACTACCAAGAGTCAGTGTGTAGAAATGTTTCCAGGAATTCACTGTGTGTCTTGAATCTTGAAGTTTCTTGGTCGATTTCTAATTCCTAAGCCTGAGGCTGAACTCTCTTTTTATTTATTGGTATAATATTATGCAATATTTATTATTATTACTACATTGTTATTTTGTTATGTTGTTGTTATTTTTAATAAAAGATAAAGGATACTGTGTTAAATCTTAAATTGCTAAATAAATCTTTATAAAATTCAAATGCATGCATCAAGAGTCTTGACTCTCACAACGTCAGTTATGCAATATGCAATGCACACATTTTTCTATGCTTGTGGCTAGTTTCATACTTCAAAAACAACAAGAAACGACAAACTATCGACTCAACGGACATGACAATTGGAAAGGTATAAAGTATAAATAGAACCTATTTTATGAGAAATTCTTTTGAACAGTCATTTTGAAGGCATCAAATTTCGTATTGAAAGGAAAAGAAACATGCCTTGAAGGACATGGAAATAGAGTGTGATTGGTATTTATGTACATTTTATGAGTATTTTAACTTTTATTGCGTAAAAACTTGCTTGTCATACGTTGTGCTTTTAAAAAACAAAGTAATAATTACTGTAAAGCAAAAACCAAGCGTTGTGAGAACACGAACGTCATTTGTATTTGTAACTAAATTATGCTAACTTTAGCTAAAATTGCGTCTTATATGCAGAAAGAAAAATAAACATTTTAGCAGTAAATAACGTTTTTGCGTGCGTAACAAATAACAGCGTTGTAAATAGTTAAAAAATCTACTTGCTACTTTAAAATTAAAATAAATCTTTTCAAAAACTCTAACATCATTTGACTTCTAAGACTCTATTAAGCTAACTATCACTATGAATGCACTTATCTATTGTCTGCGTCTATATCGTTGGTCATTTACATCATTCATATTTTTCTTTTCTTCATTACAACCTTGTGGTTAACATTATAAATTAAAATACACAAACATTTAAAAAATTACAACTAATTGTATGTAAAAAATAAAAAAATGGTGAATACTTTGAGCTTCGAAGGAAGAATACAAAAGTTCCAGAAGATAAAGAAGTCCCGTGAACCTAAAATTAGATTTGAAAAATAATTCACAAATGGTAAGTTTAACATCTTTCTCATGTTTATAATACATTAATGAGACCTTAGGTTTGATAATCATTAATCATAACAAAGAAATATGTATGTTGTAATAAATAAAAATAAAACTAACAACAATGAACTTCAAAATTACTTTAGAGGAATGAAGACGTGGAGCTTGGACTATTTTCATCAACGTCAAAACCATAACCATCCAGACCTCTAAATTGGACATCATCATCATCATCATCATCATCTGAATCTATTGTAACCATAGCTTGGGCCTTTGCTCCATTGGTTCCATGCTCGGTGTTACTGAAGGTAAATGGCCGTTTGATACTCCTGATACTATCGTCTAGACCACCGTCAGGAGAACGGACTTTAATATTGCTAGTGTTGTTATTGGGAGCAATATTTCCTTCTTCTTCGTCTTCGTGACCAATATCATTATCATCATCGTCCAGACTGATGGTCATATTACTCACAATGGGTGGACGAGACTGACTTAGACTCTTTATCATTTCAAAACTTAACGGATGAATACTTTCTCCAGATAATCTTCTTCTTTTAATGCTGCTACCACTACTAAAACTTCCATGATGACTGCCGGATTGTCCACTTTCGTCTCTATCTCGGTACTCGGCCATTGAAGAAGAATCTGATCTTTCAATTTCATCTCTATCCCTCCTTTCATTGACAGTACTACCACTACTAATAGTGCTAATATTACTGCCATTGTGAGAATGAAAACTTACAGTGTCGGGGGAGCTTACGGCATCTGTTATAATTTTTCGAATTTCCCTTTGAATACTCGGATCGGAACCTTCTCTATCTTCGTTTTCTGGTGTATTCCCATTCGATTCGTGTTCATTTTCCGGGGGAAAGTAAGACGAAACAGAATAGTATGACGATGTGTTTGAAACTCGAGAGTGCTGAGACAGGGGAAGCTCGTCATCGTGATGGCTATCATTATCATCATCTTCATTGTTATTATTGTTGCTGCTAGTGTAATTGACGAGCCCTTCGAAAAAATCATCCCTTGTACTATTACGATTACGAATTTGTTGCTGCTGACTAACTGACCTAATCCCTTGGAGTGACCTTTGAGTTAAGATAGCAGCACCCGCACCATAAACCTCTTCTTTATCTTTATCTCCATTTTCGATTGCTTCACTTTGAGAGAGAGGATGGAGTGTTGCATTTGGAGTTCTCATTTCTCTGAAGGAATCTCGGTGGCTGCTGCTGGAGGAATTGTGGAGTAGTCTACTATGATTATCAATATTACCAATACTGTCTTGGCTGCTATTGTTATTGTTGTTTTGGTATTGAATTTGACCAACTTCTCTATGTTCAATGTTATCTGTCTCAGCATCATTATTATTATCGGTGTTGGTACTATAATCTTGAGGAAAATACTGTGAGCGCCCATACTGACTGAAAGAATTCATAGGCAAATTTGCAAAGCTGCCAAACGGAGGAGATAGTTGTGGTTGGGAATCTGGGGATTCATTTTCTGGAGTTTGGCGTTGATTTTGACGAGGAGAAGGAGGAGGATTAGGATTGTTATTATTGGACAGACTGCGTAAAAGACTATCAGTAGTATTTGCAATGGAAGAAAATAGATTAATGACGGGTCTTTCAGTTGACCTTCCACTTTCTTCAGCTTGATTACGTTCATTGTTGCTCACATGGCTTGTAGTTGCATGGCGGCTGTCATTGTCACTGGAATTTTTATTATAGTCTTCCATGTTGTTGGCGGTTCTATTTTGCATCTGAATGAAGCTTTCTTCATCATTACCACCCTCACCGTCACCTTCGCCATTATTGTCAAAGATATTGGGATTTAAGTTGATTCCATAACCACTTGCAGCCGAGCTTTGAGTATTATTGTTGGTATTGTTATTATTATGGTTACTATTTAAATTATTATTGATTTGAGAAGCTGATTCTTCTTGTTCCTCTTGTTCTTCTTCGTCTTCGTCTCCAAAAAAGGTGGACGGGAATTTCCATATCTCGAAACCGAGCCGTAACTTCTGCAATATGGTCCAGATATTCGTCGATTTCTTCAGGAGACATTGCATCGATGTCCAATTCCATGAATTCATCAGCAAGATCTACCATCGCTTGTTCCTTCTCCTTTGGAGTTACAGGCTTTATGCTGGATATTTCAAGTTGCTGATTCACGACGGCCTCGACCTGTGTAAAAAACGAAAGATGATACTTTGTTTATAATATGTATTTATTTACAACCTTCATTTTTATTTTATTATACCTTCACTTCAAATTACAAAGTTTATTGATGATAGTAATTTAAAAGGTGTTTTAATTTTACTTTACCTCAATGCTCCGTTCAATAACAGAGTTTGGAACTCCAGCCTTGCTGGCGACCAAATGAGCAAAACTTGACTCACATTTACCAGCCTTTAGTTTGTGCAAATAATAAATCTCGTTGCCATCTTGAACGAAAGCCATCATCTACAAAAATTATAGATAATAGATCATGAGTTTAAAAGGAGAAGCAATATATTTTTTATTTTTTACAAACCTTAATAATTGTCAAACATCCATTATTATAATATAGGTATAAATCATACATCAATATACTAACTACATTTCACTGCATTTTTTATGTGAATACCTGAAGTTTTAGCATATTAGTCTCCACAAGATACTGAAGAAGGGAGTAAAAATGCGTAGAAAGGAAGACTGTAGGGCAGTCTTCTTGTCTTCGAATGAAATTGTTGATAGTGGCAGATAGTAAAGCTAGTCCATCAGCCTCCGCAGTTCCCTTGCCAAACTCATCAATTATAATGAGCGAGTCTTTTGTTGAGGAGCGAAGAGCGAGAGCGATCTAATCAATAGCCAATTCAACACAATAAAATATGAAATACTATGATATTCGACAATTTATATTTGTAAAATATATTCAGTACTATTCATGTGGAAAATTTTAATGTAAGATACCATAATAATTTGTAAATGATAAGTCAAGCAGCATATTTCAAATTACCTGATTAATATCAATCATAAAGGTCGTCAATCCAAATGATATAGTTTATCTAGCGTGAATCCTTGTACAAATTCGATCAAAGGCAGGTATTCCAGCGAAAGTTGCCGGAACATAAGAACCACTTAACGCCATCAAAACAATTATACCAACCTGAATAAATTACAAATTAAACGTCTTATGAAAAAAAAATCAAAACATTGTACAATTTTAAAAGTATGTACAATAGGCAATTTGAATCAATAGTATTAACGTGGTTTGATCCATTAAGATCCAGAGCATTTACATTTGAATAATATAATAAATAATAAATACGCACAAAAATCAAACCTGTCTCAGATAAACACTTTTTCCACTGGCATTCGGTCCAGTCAGTACCGCAATTCTTTCTTCTGCTTCAAATTCTGTCGAATTGGGTATAAAATCTCGAATGAGCTCTACCAAAGGATGACGACCATCCTTAATTTCAAGATCTCCTCCTTCAATAACTGTTGGGCGTACAAAATTATACTCCCTGGCTGCTTCCGCCAATGCCAATGTGCTAGAAACAAAATAAGAGATGATTATTTATTTGGGACAATGAATTTTTCAGCAGTTTCATTTTTTAATGTTTTACGCATATCATAATGTAATATGAGGTTCATGTTTTCTTTTTTTTTCTTACAAGTCAAGTTCAGACACTAAAGCACCAAATTGAAGTAAACTCTTCTTTTTATTTAGGATTTAGGATTGCACCACACAAAATTATCATGATGTTAATTTCTAAATCCAAGATTGCTACTTGGATGTCTCCCAACACAATATCCAGCTCTATAAATAATAGATAGAATTTAGAGCTTAATGCGATCAAAATTATACATACATAGTACATGATAATATACAAAATCACATCAGATATACGTATATTAACATTGTCAATAAAATAGGATTACAGAAGCAAGAAATAATGCTTCTAAATAGGAATCACGAATGTTTACTCATGTGAGATTAACCTTTTGTTCGCTGGCTCTTGTAATACGCAGTTCTTTTACTTGTGAACTATAAGAAATAAAAAATATATTAGGTGGGAGTGATTATAATTTTTACGTAAGTTTCATTAGAAAAGTTCATTTTTATATAATAAAGGATAACATGATATAATGTAGAGCATATGTTTACCTTGTATTCTAGATTTTGTAACATTAGTTGATCCAAAGTCAAAACGTCCTTCCAGAAATTAATTGCCAGTAAATATCCAACTTCAGGGATGTATACAACGGAACATTGGTTTATATAGGAAGGTAGATTTTTAATTTCTTCATTGGCAACTAGTGACATTATTTGGGGTAGACAAGCGTACTGACTACGTTCTAAATAAAAAGAAAGCAAAGAAGGTACAATTATTTAAGTATGTACTTAAAATATGAATTGTGATTGCTTGCAACAAGTATTCATGAAGAGTAAAAAAAAACAAATATTTTAAATACGTTATAATATAGTAAACAGTAAACTAGCTCACATTAATTTTGTAGGTTTCCTCATAATTTTTAATAAATAGTGGTAAAGCATGAGTTATTACAGTATAATATTACTAAACACTTGTACATAAGTATGCTATACGGTATGCTATAGAGAATCAAAATGCTATCAATTTCATATTTATCAAGCAATTAAACCATGAATGTGTGAACTTTTTAAAGAACGTTCTTTTTTTACCTTTTTGTAAAATACTTGTAGATAGGAGGACCAAACTTCACAATATTATTCACCATTTTTTAAACGATTTTAATTTAGTTTCGATTCTGTATGAGTCTTCTATCACTGTAACAAAACTGGAATGAAAAAAATAATCTAGTTTTCTTAATCTCTCCTTCATTTAGCTTTTACATACATTTTGTTTTGATTTTAAATTTTAAAATAAATATGCATGAAGATACAACAGTGTAAATACAGAAATTGTCAACAACAGAATAATAAACATAATTTAGTTTTCTTAATGTCTCTTTAATTAACTTGTACCCGTTTAGATTCTAAAACAGTTCTGTAACATAAAGACTAACCTTTATATCATTAAACCAAAGCTGTGACAGGTTGTAGTCACTATTAGCTCCAGTTGTCGAAAAGGGTGTTCCGCCAGTCGCAGACGTAAATTGGTGATCTCCTGCACCAACGTTGCTTCGAATGCCGCGATTAATTCTGGAGTCCTTGCTCCAGCGGAGAAGATGTCAGCGCTTAACATAATCTGCAATGTCAAACAAAGATGAGAAGTGACATGACGGCACGTCAGCAAATAAAAAACATCAAAATTGGTCACCTGTCAGCTTATTGCTTCGAGTCTGTTAAACAGTGTTATCTAAGTTTCATGACAAAAAAACTTACATTTACAGCGAAGTTCCTAACTTCTTGCGGTCTTGCGGATCGCAAAAAGAATGCAAGTTGGACCGACAGAGACCGCGCGCACTGTAGATAGTCGACCATTTCCTATCAAATTTAATAAAAAAAACATTGCTGTCATCTTTTATCATTACTAACTTTTTATGCTTTTTATTAATTGATGGCCAGGCATAGATGTAGATGTAAAAAACGTTTTAAAATATGTAAACTCTGAAAGATGTGGACAGCTACAATTTACATGATGTGTTCCCAGCCGTGTCAGGTCAGTAGTTAAAACCTAATTTCTATAATTAGGCATTTGTCATACTTCCTGTGCCTGTGTTATACGACAAATTGTCGCAGAAGTTACTTGTTATACCACGTCAGTTGTTAGAAATTTAAATTGTTATACTACCAGTTGTTATATTGTCCGACTTTTAATTCATATGCAAAGTCGTTGACCACACACAAGCAGCAGGACCAGTGTTTCCTCAGTCCCAAGTCGTTGAAATGATTTTCGTAAGGTCTTTGTACTGGGCCAATGCGTGGCAGCATATTTATTGAGTACTAAAGTTTGAGTTTCTAAAATTGAAGGCTACGCTGGCCCAGAATAGACAAAAGTTTAGGAATCCACCAATCCTCTTTACCTACAACACAATAGTCAATTACTGTGAAATTTGAGGTACTGTTTGCGGAGGGCCCAGCTCCACTTCCTTAGTAAGCAAAGCCTAGTCACTGAACTTAAGCTGAGAACTCGTGTGAATATACTGTAACCATCTACACCACTCGAATCCATAGTAACTACTTAAAAGTTCAGTAAGCTGACCTCAGTAGTAACTGATAATCGTTTCTCAGTT
>JAQIVE010003456.1:0-16716 GCA_034698285.1 Sminthurinus bimaculatus | reverse complement strand
AAAGAAAGAGAATGAATTTCTTTTTCTTTCGTCACTACGGAAATTATAAAAAAATATATGCAACGCTTGAAAAAAAAATAACATGTTACAATGCATCGTTTGTTCGTTTGTACAGATTATCAAAGTCTGGTAATAATTAATAAACCTAGAATTAATAGCTTATGTAGCAAAAAAGTAAGGAAATTAAATCAACTTACGAAAAACTTCCATCACTAATTTTCGTATTCCGTCTTCATCATTAACTCTACGAATCATTTTGACGCAAATTTCAGGGATTTTAGAGAAACTAGGACATTCAACACATATATCCCGTAAAATTTTTATCACTCGTTTCCTAACACTAACTCCAGTATCCTGAAAAAGCAAACCAAAAGAATTTTGGAATAATTATCATATTGTTTCCAAATCGTGATAACATGAATACGATCCATTTACAAATATTTATAATAAATTATAAATTAATTACAAATACAACAGAAATAAGCTCTTTTCTATTTGAAATATCAACACTACATAATACATACATATAATAGTGTTTGTTTTGTGACAAAAAAATCACTGAAATATACATACCAGAATACGCAGCGACAGTGTTTCATAATATTTATCTATGAGATCATGACATGAGAGAACATATTTGCCGACAAGATCCACAGCAGCCTCTCTTACAGCCGTTGACTGATCCAAAAATGAGTTGGTTACCCACATTTGCATGTCACTTCGAGCTAATACACTTGGATCTGCTTCCACAACCATCGTAAGGCACCGTAAAGCTTTTGTACGAATTGCAACAGTTTGTTCCATTGACACACTCAAAATCTAAAAACATATAGGCAAAAATGAATAAACTCTGGAACACATTCAAGTTCAATGGCATAGATAGAAATAAATTTACTTTTAACCTAGGTTCACATTATTAAAAAATGGTAAGTGATATTTAATTTACTAGCATTAATATTTGTGTATAGTATTTACTAATGTACACCACTTAAACTATAAAATATTGTATTGCGAATTCATACCCGTTTCAAAAAGAAATCAAAACTTGCTGAAAAGGACTTCTGAGACGCCAAATACCGGGTGATGAGTTCCGCACTTTGATAGTCCACAAAGGTTTGTACTACTTTTGTCTTTCTTGATGTCAGAGGGTCAGAAAAGGGGTGAATTTTGGTAATCAGAAAATGCTTTCTTTTCTCACTTAATTCCATTACTTTCGTGTTAATTTCAAGCTCTTTCTCATTTCCAGTTTGATCTTCAGTGTCAGATTCTTCTTCACTTTCTTCCTCTGAACTTTCACCTTTTTTCAAAACAAAAAAAAACATTAGATTGAAACTTTAAATGATGGCAACCACAAAAAAGAAGACAAACAAAGGGAAAATGTAAATTGTAAATAAAAACTAGTTTTTTTGCTGTATTACCTTTTCTTTTTCTTTTCTTTTTTGTACGATTTTGTTTTTGTGGCTTATTATTATTATTAGACATCTTATTGGAAATATCTGTTGATGCTGTTTTCCACCAAGAACTAATGAAAAAATGACGAGCATGAAGTAATGCGGGATCTTCTTGACCATGTACGGCTAAATAATCTAGTAGTAACCGTTGAAGGAAACGGGTTTTTGATTCTCCAGCAGTATCATCATCAAGCTATAAAAAAAGGAAAAAAAATTGCTTGTAAAGGGGTATTTTCAACTTTTCATCTCATGGCTATGTACAAAAAGTAAAGGGTACCGCATCCATAATATCTGGATATTTAAATTTAAATACACGTTCAACTTAACTAACGAGTACAAATTAATCATAATCTAGGGCCTTGAAGCATGTTTAACACTTTACATTGGAACAAACGAGCGTAGCTCTAGCTCCAAGCAATCAATTACTCATACAATATAGTACTCTATTTGAATCATAAACTTTAAAAAAGAACAAAATTGTTATCTAATACCTCTTCTTTGGAACTTTCACTATCATTGAATTGTTCTTCTTCTGCTTTAATGTCAGAAATAATACGATCAATAGTATCCATTTTAAGTTGAGTAGACACGGTATCCTTTCTTAATCTGGATGCTGCAACACCGAGATATTCTAATGAAGCAACCCGTAGGGAAACTTCGCAACTTTTATTAGTGAGATTCTTTACGAGCAGTGTTCCCAAGATCGATAGCAGGAGTTCAGAAGCAGGCCATTGGGGTTTATTCACCGTCGATAAAAGATCTTGTACAAAGTTCTCAAATAATAGTTTATAGTCACACTCGTCTGATTTACTTCCACATTTGCTTAAAAACACTGCTAAAAAACTTGCTGCTGTCCTCATAGCTGTGTCAAATTTACCGGTTATGATCATATCACGATCCGTCTACAACAAAATACCAATACATGATTCAGCTGGTTGCACAGTAAAATTATAAGTACAATTTTTGACTCTTTATACAATAAAATATCATGATGATATTGAGATCTCACATTGGATTGCTTATCTCCTTTTGACTCATCGATTTCTGCATGACGTGCATTAGGTTTTGATCCTAAATGGTCCGGTAATGAAGTAACACACTGAATAAGTTGTAGCACCTAGAAAACAAATCAGAGGTCTCTTTGTATTTGAAAATCAATTTATGAAATTCAGTACATATGAACATTTGACTTTACATATTCAAAGAAGTTAATTATATATTACACATTCATTTTTTTATGTTTTTACCAGAGCAGTTAACATTTGAATGTAATCTTCAGAGGAGGAAAGTTTAAAGGTTCTTAAACTTCTTTTGCTACTCGGTAATCGAGCGATGGAAGCTAAAATATCATCTAGTAGGAGTCGTCTATGTTTTTCATACTGTGTGAAAATCTAAACAAACACATTCATAATAAAATATTAGGTTTAAGGTTTAATAAAGTTCTCATCGCAACTAGATATACAGTGCATATTATGCATAGCTATTTATCATGTGGATATAGATAATATATTTTAATTGCGTTATCCTCGATTGAAAAAAGTAACCCAATAGTATAGATAAAAATGTATCACAAAATTTTCGTCATTACTGTATCTTTTATGCATAACAAAAAATTCAAAAACAGATGCAACTAAAAACTTACTCCAGTTACAAGTTTCAAGGCAGAGAGCTGTAACTCAGACACATGTTCCACGAAAAAAGGTGATACTCCTAAGGTTGAGAGGTGAAGGACGGTCGTGTCAGTCAGGACTTGAACATTTAATAGTTCAGCTAGTAAGCCGACTACTTCGTGTATTTTATTATAGAATGACACCATGCTTTTCTCACGAACTTCTCGTGCATGCGCTCTTTTCTTTTTACTCGAGGAAAATCCATCTGTAAAAAGAATCAAAACCATCAATTTTACAATTTGATTTATTTATAATTTATATTATAGCAATATTGAATCAAACGCTATAATATACAAAGTTGCATACTTTGTTACTTTTTACTTAATAACTTGATTGACTTTATAGTTAATTTTTTACCTTTTCCCTTTCCTTTGCTCTTTCCTTCTATTCGGTATACCGGGTCGAATGTTGGGAAAATCGTATTTTGTAACTGGAACTTGGTAAAAACCACAATACGATCGATGAGGTCTTCTAAATATGCCCGTTTTGGCATATTTTGACTTGTAAGTATATGGAGAGCAGTGAGAGATGCTAAAACTCCACGTGTTATACTTTCCATAGTTATATCTAACCAAAGTTTACTCTCTTCTTCATTATCTTCGGCGTCGGCTAATGGCGAGACTTTAGAACCATCACGAATATTCTTTTCAAGTATGGTTAAAAGTCTAACAATCTTCTCTGATGGCATCGCCTCCATGGCTCCCAACGCTAAAATCATTAAGGAAGGCATACATTGTAGCTTACGTACATATAATATATTCATACCGAATAAAGAATGAACATGCTAAATATTTCATTTTAACGGACACATGTACACAAATAAAGTTAAATACATTAATTCAATAAAAAAACTAGTTATGCTTATTTGTTACCTTTCAATTTAGCAGCTTCAGAACACAGTTCTTGCAGTTGATGTTTTGGAATGAGCAGTTCACTGGGAACTGCATCGTCATCAAGATCCATTTCTCCTCGATCAAAATCATCAATGCTTTCTAGAACAACATCCATTAATTTGAGGAATCGGTGATAGGTACTATTGTCCAAAACATTCTTATTATCGAGCTTTTCTAACACTGGGACAAGCATTCTTTCTAATCGACGGATTTTCTTTTTCGGTGCTTCAGGGACAACAGGCGGAGGAGTAGGTTCACGTTTAACTAGTAAAATAAGAAAATATAATTTAAGTTCTTTGGCATAATTTATTTAATTTTGGCATATTATTCTTTACTCTTTACTGTTCCCTGCAAAATGTTGATACATATTCGAAAGAAAAATAACGCTATTACTACAACAACTAATAGTTGTAATTTTTTGGCGAATAGTGAATAAAACGTAATAAATATTGACCAGTAATAATAATTATGATTACCTTGTTTGGACTTCACGTCAGAGCGGGAATTATTAGTAACTGTAGTTGTAAGTGGTGAAAGCATAACAAAAGGTAAAGAAACATTAGAATTCTTTGAGTTTCGATGTTTCGTTGGTACAGATGCTGGGGTAGAATTTTGACCATCAACTTCCATAATATCTGACTGTTCAGTTTTTGGTATAATAGACGCTTCACTACTACTACCACTATGATTTTGATTATTATTTCTGGTAGATCGTCCTGATGGTTCTTGTTGTAATAAATGTCGGTATTGTTTTAACTGTGTTTCATCCAACGGCTTTAATGCTACTTGAGGTAACAACATTGGATTGAGTTTATCAAATTTATTTACATCAGTATTCACAGCTGAGGAATTGGTAACGGTTGAAGCTTTCGTTGGACTACTATTTCTATTAGTACTACTAATACCACTATTATTACCAGCAATATTAGCACTAGTTTGATTTACACTTGGATAGATAGGCATATTATTAACATTTGTTGTTCCGGTGGCTAGAGATTGTTGGTGGCTTTCTAACTGTAATGGTTCATCTACGTTTGCCACCACCGTTGTAGAAGCGGTATGATGATGATGACTTTGCGAATAAAGCTGTTGCTGTAACTGATCTAAATGAGAAGAGGAGGACTGAGCTATTTGTTGATGAGGATCTGGAGTTTGAAGGATTTGCGATTGTTCAAACGAATGCATATGTTGTTGTTGTTGTTGTTGGTGATGCTGCTGGGAAGAGGGAGATGATGAAGATAACGAATTTATCGAAGTTAAAGATTGAGGGAGTGGTAATTGCATCGGTTGATGATGCGAATGTGTGCTTCCCCATGGGGATGATGATGGTACTTGATGTACTACTGGTTGTTGTGGTTGCTGCTGCTGCGGCGGTGTTTGATGTAACTGATGAGGTGGTGTTTGGTGTATTTGCTGTTGTTGCAACTGATGTTGAGATTGTTGTTGTTGTTGTGGTTGATGGGAAACTTGTTGTTGTGATAAATCTAGTGAAGAAGATGAAAGTTGTTGCGGTAACTGATGATGATGGTGATGATGATGGGACTGAGACTGTTGCTGCTGCTGTTGTTGTTGTTGTTGTTGCTCCAGCTGATTTAATTGAAGTTGAAGAGCAGATTGTTGTGACTGAATAGATTGCTGGCTATGAATATGATGATGAGGTTGTTGATGGAGCTGAAGGTCTTGCACTTGCGTTTGAGGAATTTGAAGAATTTGTTGATTTACATTATGATGAGGAGAGGATTGAAGAAGCAATTGATTCTGCTGTTGTAATAATTGTTGACTTTGAGGTTGTTGTTGTAACAATTGTTGATGATGATTTGAGTCTAATATTTGCTGTACTTGGCTTTGATTTTCAATTAAATGCTGAATATTTTGAGAAGAGTGAATTACTTGATCATCTCGTATAACTGCACACACAGGAATCATAGTGAATGATTATTATTATCAACAACAACTCTTCTTTATAATAATACAACTTCCAACAACGATCAAATATTATAATAAGAAAAGTCAAGTCGTATTAAAATAGTTAAATTTCAAATTGTATCGACATTGTGTAAAAAAGTTTTTGGTTTATATTATCCTACTCGAAATATAACTAGCACACCAAACTGAATAACATTCCTCAAGTTGTAAGTAGCAATTTAAGTGCTAGTAAAATTGCTGTATAATTACTGTAAGTACAACTTGCTCTATAGACTTGTAAAAGGTAAAATCCCTAAGTATTAAACACAAAGCCACAATATGATTGTCTACATTTTAACATCAACTTTGATATCACGAAAGCAAAGAAAACAAAAAACAACAACGGTGGATAAATAAATGAAACTTTTATAACATTAAAAAAGAAATGTAATAATTTAGGATATTAAAAATTCGTTTTTAAAAACTGTTTGATGACAAACGTCAATATATAGATACTTCAAAATATAACGACTAAGTTAATCGTTACTTATTCCGAAAAAATCTTGGTTTTTGGTTTTTGACTTTTGTTTGACAGAAAATTTCAGATTTTTTTGTAATTTTTTTGAACGGAAGAAAATCCGCGGATTTTGTCACCCCCTCCATATTTTAAATTTTTCTTGAATTTTTAATTTTTTTATTTGACTTTTTCCTTTCTTTTTGACCATTTAACAACCAATAATTTAATTTGTAATTTTTAACACTGTTAAAAGAAGGTTAAAAGTTTTAAAATAGTTTGGTAAAAGTACCCAATGTAAAAACACCTACATACAAAATACAAATACTAACGCCTTGTATAAAAATTTTTATCTACCTATCCCATTATATACTGAAGTGTATTCATTACGTGTTTTCGTCAAGACTCAATGGTCAATCCTAGTATGCTACACTACGCAGTACTACTACACTGCAGAAAGTTGACATTTGACATTCAACATTCGTTGATTGCTTTAATTGGTAAAACAAAATATTTTTTTGAACTATAAACTATAATAATAATATTCTTTCCTTTTAGGGTTTACAATTTACAATCACTGTTCGCAAATACTAGTTTCATTGATCCAGAAATCGTAATTCCTCTTCACTTCTCACTTTATATTCTGTTTATATTTATAGTACTCCCATAACTCTACAATCATAAGTATAGTATAAGATAGAAATGTCTTAATATTTTTACTCACCAAGTTTACCCTTAAATACGTCAGGCTTCCTTAAAAGAATTCCTCCTAGTAATGATGGAGAGTTTTGATGGTCTAAAGAAATCTCGTTAATTTGATCCTTTAGATCTCTGTTATACAAAGAAGAAAAACATGCATTATGATTAATGATGTTATTATTTATTTGGTATGAAATATAAAACTATTATCGATAGTATAATATTATTTCTTATTCAGAATGCAGGGTGACTATGGAATAATATAATTACTCATTATTCGGTTATTTTTAATTTAAATTACATGTGCTTGGATGACGTCTGACTTAAACATTGGACAAGTTGTGACACAAGATTGTCATCGTTGACAATGAGGAGCCTTTGAGCTTCTTCTGCAACACGTGGGTGAAATAGAAGTGATTTATTACTCAATGTTTGGGGAAGTGGGGAAGGTAAGGGCATCTCCGGCAAAACTGTACAATGAAATATAAAAGAGTTACATACATAATATATTTTATTATTCTTTTTGTGTTTTACACAATTTAAATAGACCTATTATACTATTATACTATAAAACTATAAAAACATAACTTTTTTTGTTAAGTATATTAAAAAGTTCTTATCCCACTGTGTGTGAATTTTGTATTATGTTAGTTTTATGCTTACGATCGACAAGGCTGGAGACACCGGCAAGGGTGGTAATAGGAACACTGGGAATTTCTCCATTCATCTTGAATGGATTTCTTCCTCTTTTCACTTAACCCACTTGGTTAGCTTCTAATTAACTGTTTCAATATGTAGTCACATTCTTTTCTTTGTTTTTATACAAACTTGTAGTCTTCCTACGAACGAGGAACAAACACCTAAAATTTAAAGAAGTAAGTATTTTTAATTTTATTCAAAGACATAATATTATGTTATATTAAATACACATTTTAAAATATTATAGTAAACTATTGTAAATATTCACAACTGCGGCTATGACTTAAAACAAGGAACAACTTGGTTTCGTTAAGTTCTATTTAGGACTTTGGACAAGAAAAACACTATTTTTAAAGTTTCTTAAATATCTTAGATAAGAATCAGCAAACACGTTCGTCCCTTATCTCTTACAAATAATCGTAAAAGAGTTTAATCCGCTTTTAAACATTTCATGTTATCACACAGTCTACATATCTTAAGGTCTTTGGATTATGTAGTGATATTTAACCATGTTAATTGGAATAGAAAGTTTGAAGTAATAATATTTATGTACTAGTTTTTTTAATTTACACATTTATCTATACAAATTTTTTTAAACAAATCCTTTTCCCATCAAATGCTGATGTAAAATATAATTTAGTAGATGTGTAGATTAGTAGATAGGCATACACTTGTCATTGCCTTATATTATTGGATAAGCCGTAAACATCATTTTGACAGTTTTGTACAGAAGAATTTCTTCTTCTTGAAAACTATAGGTATGATGATGTAGTAAATATGTAACAATACAATTAAGAAAACATTTAATCACCGGAAGTATACAGAAGAAATATTGTTTTGGTGCTGTGTTTGTCACATTAGTGTAGTCAAGTTTTACGTACATACAGCAACAAACTTTTGCATCAAATATTCGAAAGACTATTAAATTATTTAAGTATTTAATCAAGTAATGATTATATACTTTTATGGTTACATTATATATGATATTAGATTTTATATAATAAATCATACGTAATGCCAGAATTTGTAAGAGACTGTTGCACAGGACATTTCACTACTAGTCTTAATATTATTATAATATATTTTGACACTAATTGCAGGAAGATAAACCTTTTAGGTAAACAGCCTAGTAGAAGTATAGGAGAATTTTTAAAAACAATGCAGAATAAGCTATTTGAAATTAAACAAATTTGATGTATATGCAGAATTATTTAAGTACACCGTTTTAGATCTTTTAATTTTTAACATTGTCTTTTGAACTCAATTATACATATGGATTTGTCCAAAATATATAAAAGTGTACACACTTAAAACGGGACTTGTAAAAGGGACACATCAAAAAGTGTCCATAAGAGAGAATTGTATATTATAAATATATTATTATCCCAACTTGTATATACTTTCCTTACATGGTGTCCAAGTATTTAGTGCAATAAAATTTTGTTTTTATTATTATTTTAATATTTATTATATTATGATTATAGACTCCTTTTCATTCATACACGGGCAATGTACACATTTGGAAACAACGTATACACTATACACTACTATGTACCGTACTATACTACAGAAGTAGTACGAAAATTCTTATAGACATATTATACATACCTATATGTGTATTGAATGAATGAACTTTATCAGATGATTTTTTTTTCATCTGTCTTCTGTTTATCTCGTATGGACTTAAAATTCATAGGTTTTGAGAAAATACTAAAGCATTATAATATCCGTTTCCTCCTAAAACAATTTAATATTAATGGCATTACTTTTATTATTGTTGTTAAATCAGCTAGCTATGTATTTTTATTGCAAATGATGGAGTAGCCATGTTGAACGTTGCCAAATTATTCTCTATACATTTGAAATTTTGATTGAAGAATTCTTATTGTTTTTGACGGTTCTGATGGAGGTTTAGGGTATAAACACTGCAGCAGAAATTCACTTTGTAGTAAACTAATTTAATTTTTTGGATTATGTATCACGATAAACACTTGATGTAAAAAATTGGCACAACAAAACTAATACAACTTTTGTCAACACACAACACTGGATATAGATATATATATGTATGTAGACACTTTTACTTCTCTCTCTCTCTCTCTCTCTCTGTATTTATGTTTTAAGAAACCAAGTAGTTTGTTCTATTTAGCCGCAGTTGTTAGACAGGTGTATTAAATTTGATTCAATATTATGTATGCTATTGATAATTTTCAAAATAATATATAAATATTTTAATGGCAACTACCTGTACAAATTCGACTATTAAAGGTTTTCGTCTTGACAAGAATCTAAGTATGACGCGCCAAAGCCCACAAATATTATACCTATATAAATTTTTCCTTCCCTATATCTATGTATATACATATGTAGTATCCCTTAATAAGCTTAGTCTACATATATGTGCTTAGTAAGTATGTATTTGGCCTAAACTAAGGTATAACTTTGAGGCTATGTGTTATAATATATAGACTTTTTCTTGTTTCTCCACATACACATAGTTCCTTCGTTTTCATTTAAACTTTAATTCTCATCCTGTTCCATCAACTTGATGATATTTTTTATTAACATGTGATCCTATTCAGTTTGTTAAAACTCTTAGTCATTTAACATTTAACATTAGTTAGCGTTAGCAATGAAGCTCAGCGAAAGCTTGTACAGTTTTAAGGGAATCTCTCTATTCAGTAATACATAGAAAATATAACGGCGGAGGAGTATTTTATAATATTGAGTCCAGCTGAGATAGATAGAGAGATTTAAAAGACATATGTATTACATAGTACACACGTAGTACTAGTATATACTCTGTACCACTCTATACTCTACTATACAGCATACTAAGTCCAATTCTCTCTCACTTAGTCAAAGTCTCTCTGTGTTTTGTTGCTATGAACATTTTCAAAGCCTCTCTTACTCTTTACCATTATCTGTCAGCTGTGCTTTAAACACCGGCTAAAATCATTTTTAATTATGTAATTATTTCAATGGCAAAATATCCAAAAAAAACAAGTTGTATCTTAGAAACAAGTTGATGATCCAGGTTTTTCTTTACAAGCAATGATTGAGTGGTTCTGTACTATCAGCATTGATTGAACAGTCAACGACAGATGTTTTAATACATACTGGAGACTGGAGATGTAGTTATTACTACTTACTTGTCACATATTTTTTATTTTGATTTAAATGTGCATATTTTTTGACGTACTTATGTATTTTCTACTCATTTACTACGTGTAGTAAGTATTTACTCACAGGAAGTATGTGTATAGTATTTATTTACAATCATAGTATTTTTTTTTACCAAAAGGAGAAGAGAAAAACATAGGGGCATTATGATACTTCTCTCTCGTTTTGTCTAACTTTTTGACTTTTTATTCCCAGTTCACCTCGTGCTGTCGTCGAAAGCGAATGTACCTTGAACAGTTTTACGTAAGTATTAAGCAATTACACAAATACATAATGTTTTTATTTACAAGTAATAATATACTACATAATAATATGTATCACACCACTGTGTACTTGTCAAGGTTTTGCTAAAAACCCGTGTCAATACTTGATTGTAATTACTGTATATCTGTGGTACACACATTATGTGTGTGTGAAAACTTTAGCATATTATTATAAGAGTACTTTAAATAATACATTACATTTTGTTTTGTGTGTATTCTCAAAGGATTGGACAGTCTGTCAATTTCAAATACACAATTGTTATTTATCTCATTTTGCCTAAATATATATATTATACATATTTTTGCTTTTGATAAATTGATCTACAATATTTCATTCGAGATTTGTAGTTTATTTTATGTGGATATCTATACGTAGATAGGCCTAAAAACACTACACAATATTTATGTAAAATAATCTAAACCATAAATAAAAATGGTAAAATAATATTGTAATAAATTTTTTCAATCACTTTTTTATAGGTTGTATCAAGTACACTAGACTCTGGAGTTGGTGATTGCTGAAGAAAATTTATTGTACTAAGCCAATTACGAATTCCATTTCACATTCAAAAAGAGACGACGTGGTGTATACATTTTACAGTTTTATTTTGTAAAAGTTTTGAAAATAAACTAAATCAACAATGGCCCGTGTTTTACGAAAAGTATACGTTGTCGGCGTTGGAATGACAAAGGTGATTAAATTTTTTGCTGTACTGGATCCGTAATGTTAAACAGAATTAAAATCTAACAGTTATTAAAATGTAAATTGTATTATTATTGTTTGCAGTTTTCTAAGCCTGGAACTAGTTTGGATTATCCAGAATTAGGCCAAGAAGCTGTAAAAGCAGCTCTGGCTGATGCCAATCTCAAATACTCTGACGTTCAACAGGCCTGTGTTGGCTACGTTTATGGTTAGTTAAACCTTTAAAACACAAAAGTCATCCGAACAACTATCATTGTTAATTTATTTTTACACTATTACGTTTTGGTGTCCTACCAACGATAAAGTCTTCCATGAAAATTAATTGCTTTATAAAACTTGTTAATATGTAAAAGAACTATCGTATTATATAAGAGTTGGTATTTGAATGTACGTAATTTATATATGTATACTTTTTAGGTGATTCCACTTGTGGACAGCGAGCTCTTTATCTCTGTGGTCAAACGGGCATTCCAATTTATAATGTCAATAATAATTGTTCGACTGGATCAACGGCCTTATATTTAGCAAAACAATTAGTTTCTGGAAATCAAGCCGACTGTGTCTTAGCTTTAGGATTTGAAAAAATGGAGAGAGGATCCTTGGGCTCTGCATTTCAAGATAGAACAAATCCTTTAGATAAACATGTCGAAGTAATGGCTAATACTGTGGGTATTTCGGCTGCTCCAATGGCTGCTCAACTTTTCGGAAATGCTGGAGTAGAACATATGCAAAAATATGGAACAAAACTCGAACACTTTGCCAAAGTCGCTGCCAAAAACCATAGACATGGTTCTAAAAATCCGTAAGATGTCAAATATTTTTTTTACATATTACTTAATATTTATTGTTTCGACATGGACAGTATCGTAATTTAATTATACAACTGTGCAAAACGGCTTTGATAGTATGGGATTCATAACAAAAACTCTATGTATGTGTTAGGTGTAAAGGTTCTGAACTTTTTTGGAGCAATTCTTAATGGCTTTTAACGACGGGGTTATCTTTTGTTAAAACAGGAATTCACAATTCCAAGTAAGCCGTACTGTAGAAGATGTTTTGAACTCGCCTGTTGTGCATTCCCCCTTAACAAAATTCCAATGTTGTCCCACATCTGACGGTGCAGCAGCTGCTCTCTTGGTGTCCGAAGATTTCGTAAAATTACACAAATTAGAAAACACGGCCGTTGAAATTCTTGGAATGGAAATGGCAACGGATTTTCCAAGTACCTTCACTGAAACTAGTTCTATTAAATTAATTGGCTATGATATGACCAAAACTGCAACAAAAAGATTACTGGAAAAAACGGGAAAGACCATCGATGAAGTAAATGTTATTGAACTTCATGATTGTTTTTCTGCCAACGAGTTAATAACATATGAAGCTCTCGGACTGTGCCCAGAAGGGAAAGCTGGAGAATTTATTGATCGTGGGGATAATACTTACGGTGGTAAATTTGTTGTTAATCCAAGTGGAGGACTGATTTCAAAGGGACATCCCCTAGGAGCTACAGGTCAGTTTACTATAATTTTAACAATTTCTTGTATGCATAAACATGTGTGTAAAAGCATGTTCATGGTTAATTAGCTAGTCAAAGCTTAATATATATTATACGTATAGTAATTTATAATTGACGAAAGAGGTATTTTGGGGGAGGCAGCTATCAGCTCAATTAAATTATTCCTCTTTACATACATAATAATAGTCATACTTCGGTAAAGTAACTGTGTTTCCTTAAAATACTTGCTGTTTGAACAAACTTAAATATACTCGAAAAGCCGTACTTGATTTTTCAGTTCATTTATAGCATTGTGCGTTTTTTTACGGCTGATCCCAATTGCCTTGGTCCATCGCTGTTAATGTAAAATCTAACATACAATATACATTATTTACTTACACTTATATTTTCATATAAAATGCGTCTGTGTTTTTACACACATATATTTATCAAGGATACCTTGATTCGCAATTCTTCAAAGTTTTGGGAATGTTTTGCCTGTATTTCACATGCATACATTTTCATCTGTTCCACTGCGTAAATATGAGGTACCTTTTCAGTCATGTATCATGTACAATTATAGTGTACTTTTGTCTATTATGTTGGACTTTGGAATGCATGTACACTGTACACATACTTGTAAGTCATAATTACCTTTGATGGTACGATGTTTTATCGCAAGATATGAAATTATGTGCCGACCTAAGGAAGGAAGATGAAAGAAATGTTTCCGTTCATTCATAGTTTTATACAAAGTGGTTCAAAAGGGCCATGTACTTGCGATATGAGATTACAATGAATATAACATAAAGTATGAAAGTAAATAGTAAGTACCATTCCTACTGGTACTGGTGTACTTTATAGTTTTTAAGTAGAAGAAGGCTACAAATTTATCAAAGTACATGCGGTGTCTTAAACCATGTATTTTCTTACTTAATTTTAATAATATTATCAAATTAGTTATCCTCGGTCGTTTTAGCCACTTTCCAAATGTACACATTCACATTCTACAAACACTTGCACGTTTTACACTGTACAATTGTGCATGATATTAACAAAAAGTTGACAGTTGAAAAATTGTAGTTAGGGTGAACAAGAGTACTCTTTTTATTGTTCCAAAGGTAAAGGTTTTCATATGGTTTTTGTCACAGTCATTTTATCAGTCAATCAATCAGTGAATACCGCTGAAAACATCAAAAACTAAAAGGAATATTTGGCTCACCCTTCTTACTTATGGTGTGCATATGTATACAGGTTGTTGCAACCAGAAAAAACCGAGGCAAAAAAAAATGAAAAAATTGTGAAGGTCTGGTTGTTCAGGATTTTTTTTTGCAATATTAGCTCACTTCTAAACACATTTGAAATTGAAGCTGGAATAATATTCACATCTACTACAGTCATGTATGTCCTATATGTATACATGCATAATATAAATCGTAAAGGACGATGTGTTATTTACTCCATTCCAACACCGTAAGACTGCAAGAATCGTCTCATTCAGCTTGTAGTTTGTAGCTAGTCACATTTTCACACAGGGTTTAGTATCGATATGTTTTATTAGCGAAAAAACAAAACAGTTTTGAAAAGTAAAAGGAAAAATATTTCAAATAGTATATTTGTACCATGACGAGCTTTACGCAAGTTACATTATAAAATATTACTCCAATATTATTAACGCTTCATACTGCCTTACATTGCTTTGCTATGATTTGGTTTTCCCTGAATTTCATGTGTATGTAATTTTAATGAACTAAATAATTAAGCCTACGTGTAGATAGATACATATACATATTATTACACTGAAGTGTTCAGTGAGGGTTTAAAATTTTTAGAATAATATAGAATATACAATATACAACGATCGTACACCGTACACACTGTATGCTTGTGGAAGCATCTACGCGTAAAACAATACACTTAGTATATATATTACAATTTATATTTCTCTCATTGTGCGAAAATCTGTATTTTTTCCCCATAGAACCTTCGATTATACATAATATGTTACCTTTACACATATAAGAAGTACATTGTATTATGTAGCGTCTATTATGTACGTAAAAGAGTGTATGCATGCAGCAAAAAATGTTAATATTAGTGAAGGATTACAACATGTGCAGTACTTCACTATTATATCTGAGATCAAACACTGTATATATACTTATGCATGTAGGTTTACTGTCATCATCATAAATGCGATGTTCATTTTGTGTATAGTACACAGGCATATGAGTGAGCACTTACGTGCATTTTTTCTCCCATAATATTAAAGTTCACTATACATACTAGTTTTTCTACCTTCAGCACATGACTAGTTTCTATCAAGTATCTACTTACCTAACGTTAAACCATTTCAACTATTGAGCACAGTAGTTTGATTTCAATGCATGTATGAAATGAACCAGTCTCTCTAACATTCTCGTCCTAGTGCCATCTTTTTTGCATGTAATTTCACATTTTGTTGTTTATTTCATCCAAGGTACGTTCAAAAAATCTTATTTTGTAACCAAGTTTGTTGTTTTATTGTATTGGTATCTTTTATCTATCATGAAGTAAAAGTTTTACATTTATAATCAAATCACCGGGACACAAAGCAGGATTAGGATTTAAAATTTTACAAATTTTAATTTATTTTATAAACAATTAAGAAGACTTCGGTCAGTTTTACAGTTTCGAATCTTTAATTTTTTTCGTTTCATGGATTAAATAGTCGTGTTTGATTTTTCTTTGCCCGGTGTGACTGCAGTCAACTAATAGTCAACTAATCTCAAACGTAGTATAGCAATGTGGTTTTTACCTCCGTACAAAAGAAAATTCCGCATCGTTGTCACATGAATTTTTCGCTCTTGAAGAGTCAAAGATAGAGTACTTTTGACTTCATTATAAAAGTTTCTAAACGACCCTTTCAAGTCATATTTATTTATGATGTACATTTCTAGTATATTTATGTCGGACCGAAATAATTTTCTTAGCCCAAAATGTCGGTTAGTTGGGTTCAAGGTTAACGAAGCTGACAACCGACATACATACACAAACATTAGATCCTATCCTATTCTATTTCCCGACAAACTGTACCAATAAATGTACTTACTAAGTGCATACATCTGTACATTATAGTTATTCTGTATTTTACTTAAATGAAGTAGGTACAGTAGGAAAACTTGAAGTTCGTACTCTAAGAAATTCTCGCTCCCCGCCCCACTTTCACCGAGATGCCGACAACTTTTGGGGGTGATCAAAG
>JAQIVE010003455.1:0-16716 GCA_034698285.1 Sminthurinus bimaculatus | reverse complement strand
CAATCTAACTTGGATGACCTTGGGGGAGTTCTAAACATCAAACAATCGGGATCAAATTTTTTTCCCAATTTTAGTGAACCAAAAGGAACAATATGACGACCTGGCTGCTTAACTTTGGCGGTTTTTTTGTAAAATGAAGAGGTCTAATATACACATTACACATGTTTCATGCATTCAAACATGAAGAAGGAGCAGATGAAGAAAGACAGCTTCAATTTAGTCAAAGTTGTACCCTTAAATTTGCATTTTGAACATGCAAAATCTGTGTGCATGCATGGAGAAAAGTGTTGACTGTATCTATTTGCATTGTGTTTTCTTATTGTTGCATATAGTCAATTCAATGCTTTCGGTGGAGCTGAGCATGGCATGAAAAATTGACTGTACAATCAAATTTGCAATGAAATGAAATTTTGTTGAGGAGCACAATATTGTAAAAAGAAAAACAAGTCGATTCTAGCTTGAACTGTATGGTATGGGGTATGGAGGAAATCAGGAAGACGGTGTACATTTAAATATACTATGCATGTATGTAGTTAGAACTTAAACTCTGAATTTTCTGCTGTACAATGCACAATAAAATAGAGAATGGGATTACACATTATGATTCAATAATGTTTTCACTCATGAAAAAAAGAAAATGATTTTTGTACATGTGTGAATATAATTCAAATTGAGCAAATAAGTTTGGACACTAAACCTACATACATACATACATACATGTTTACTAATAATGACGGTCATTGTTAGATTTTTTTTTTCAATTTACCAGAGCAATTTTTTTATTTGTCCATTCTTACTTGATGTGTGTATGTATATGTAGGTACATACACTTTTGAAAGATGTCGGTATACTTTCGATTTCCTTTTTTCAGATTACTAACGTGCCCATAGAAAAAAAATTGGTAAATGTTATATAACTTTTGAATTTATTACACGTGCAATCCCAATTATTACCATCACCATTATTGTTGTGTTCCTATTTTTACAAGAGCTTATTTTTTATAATGTTGAGCTTAGATACTTGAATTTTTATACGGCTTAAGATGTATGTAGATGGATCTCTGTGTACTCGAAGCTCGAATTGTGATTTCACTTTTTATCCCTCTTTTAAAATAACTAAATCTACATAATATTACATGCATGTATATTGTATATGTAAACTGTAAAACTGTTTCAGAGGCATTTTGTTGTGTTAGTTCATAAGCACATGAGAAACGTTTGTGGATCTGATTTGATCTGATCCCGGTCTTTATGACTCATAATGGTTGTGCATTGTGTGTATAGTATGTAAGTATATTGTAAAGGATGATGACAGTGACTTGAGAAATATGTATGCAGATTAATGTTCAGCATGATAATTGTTCCCTTTTATCTCTTTTTTTGTTTTTCTATTACAACGATTATATATACCTGGTTTATACGACTCTGACTCTTGGACAATGGAGCCATAAATAAATGTTGGCATATTGTACACATTTGTGTATGATTTTTGCCTTAGTTCTTTCACATCCACGGACAAGGGTCAAAATCCCTTACTTGAGAGTGTTTATTGTCGACGTAAGCAATTGTGGGTGCTCTCAACACAAAAGGCTACTAACTATTATTGTTCTTGTTCGGCTGCCTATTTGTTAAAATGTAATTTGGTACAATTATTACTGAAAATTTCGCAATTACATCATCTTCAAGTCTTCAATGTTTGGCAGAGATTTAGACTAGAAAATTCTGACCAACTCTTAAAATAAGCAATAAATAGGTTTGATTCAATTATATGATTCGATTTATGTATTTCGAGGGGAAAAATAACATTATTGACTTCTTCAATAAGTGGTTTAATTCTTGAGGTTAAAATTTCGACAATGTGTGTAGAAGATTAGTCGGTCAGCAGTATTATTACACTTGTATAATATGGCTTTATAAATAGACATGGCTGTACTTATTAGCCAATTGTAAGTATTTTGATGATTGGTAATTGGATGAAAATGATTATGGGGCTTCAAACAACGTTAATTGTGTGTATGTGTGTTTCATATTATCAGTCAAATTAATTGGAATAATTACTGTGGTTAGTTCTGAATTCTGAAGTTTGATGATCTATATTATTATCAGAACAAGTTTATAGTCAAACTATCTTGATTTACTTGAACTTTAATGCTATGACACAGACGAGAAGTTTCGTCCATCTCCAACGTGTTTTCATCATCATTATCATCTTAAATCATCAAGGCATGTCCAAAAAGGTAAAGGGCAGTGGGCTATTAATCAGCTATAGATTAACACCTGGATTAGTTACGGTCAGCCGTTTTGAGATTTTGATTTCATCAATGACCAAATGCATCAGTTATCAGTTATCACTTATAAATTTCGGGAGTCTGTGGCAAAAATTAAATTTAACAAAACTTATTTTTACAAAACTTAATCACATTATATTATGCATAAATAAATTAAGTTTAAAGCTTTTGAGTGATTTTAAAGAAAAATTTCGTTTCATCTTTGTCGTAGAGGTTCTCTAATGGTAAACATGGATATCTGGTTTAAATTTTGCAAGAAAAGTATCAAAGTTGTACAGCACTGTTGTTAAATGTAATGGTGCGATATCTTATGAAGAATGAAGTGCATTGTATAGAGGGAATGAATTGGAAACTGTTTGAAAGAGAAAGAAAAGTCGCACACACAAAGTGAGGATCCTTTGGCTCAATTTACATATTTACAATAGTGTTCTGAGCAGATTACACCTGTACATTTTGGTGGTACATCACAGGAGTTGGATGTTAAATTATGTATTAGAGAGAGGCAGAGTTTCAATTGAATGATTCAGCAAATTCACAGAGTATGAAAAGGAACGCTGTCGATTTTTTTATGGTTCACGATCAGCTAATTCTTCTTCTTCTTCGTCTCATCTTCAAATCTTCTTGTGCGTTTTTGTACATAGTTATGTATATGTATTGTATGTATGACGTATAATGGTTTGTGCTTACATATACAGGCTTCTTTTCTTGTTGTATTTTTTTTGTATCTTTTTTCAAAGGTTCTTTACAGTTTAGGGAACCCGACTGGTACAGTAATATCTGTAATCTGCCTGTGTGTAATATAATATGTATATGTATAAGCTAATCTGCATAAACATAAAGCTGATCGTTGATAACTAATGATAATGATATCAGTTCAACTGCACTGCAACAATATGATCTAAAATCTGTGTATAATATTGGGATGAAAAATGCAAATTGCAAGCTAACCTCAGAAATCTCAGATAAAAGTGCAAAAAAAAATTATGCACTTTTGTGTGTGTTTTTGTTTTTATGAATGTATGTATGCAATACAATATACAATATTACTTGAGCTTGGTAAATACCAGAATTTTGCTTTATATAAAAGTTTAAATTGCTTGACTTTTTTCGTTTTTTTCCAGGATGCCAATTTTACCCCGTCGGGGAATATCTCAGGTTCGTCAGGATACCCGAAAACCTGAGGACTGGAGAGAGGGTTATGACCGTTGAAGTCCACAATAGGAAGAATCTAACCTTAGAATCAGTAGACAAGGTAAACCTTGGTTTAATATTTTAGCATAATATACAATAAAATGTGTGTTTGTTTTATACAATGACTCGACTCTTTTCCGAAGGAAATGCTAGTAATTATTATTGTTGATCTAATTCTTGTTTTTGTTCTGTATTTTGATTTTTTAACCTAAAAACGTGTTTTTTGAAAGATATATATATTGACACAGTATGAAATCGTTCTAATGAATTTGTCATGTCTTCCGTTTCTCTGTTTTCCCGTCCTTACGATTAGTTTGTGGTACAATATCAGTATGTGTATTTTTCCCTTTCCTAGTTTTGTTCCCAAACGTATGTATTTATGTATATATATCCAATGTTTACACACTACACACATACTCATACAGGTGTGTGACAAACAATTTAATTTGTCACTTGTTTTTCCTTTTTTCTCCTAGTCAATTCCATTGTCATGCAATCCTTATAACAATAACATTACAATGTAATTTACGGCGAAGAAAGTTTCCAAAGTGCAGCAACTAGTGGGAGTCCAGCAGCCATTCCATTTCATTTTTCAGTATACACGTTGTGTTGTTTTAGAGTCAATGTTGGTTTTTTGCATCTTTTCCTTTCGTCAAAGTCGTTTAAATCCTTGTGTGTGTATTTACAAACTTTGTACAGATATTTTTCATGCAGAGAGGAATTTAAAGATTTTTAATCCTCATTTTATGCACATGATTTAGAATTTAGTCTCTTCACTCTTCTCCAACTTTTTTTGTATTTTCTATAATATTTGTATCAAGTCTCTCAAGTGATTACGATTAGTCATGCAAATTAAGCACTATTTTCTATTTTCACTATACATATATGTCATGTAAAATACCTTCAAAATGTGTTTTGTATTCTTTATATATGCGCTGCGTATACCATGGAGGCTAAAGTTTTTTATCTCTTTTTTTCCATTGTTTACTTTTTTTTACCTTGTTCCTGAATTAAATTCAAGTTGTTTTTATCTATAGTTTTTCCCTTCTTTCTTTATTGAAGATATTTACGGTTGATTTTTTGCATCTCTGTGCAAAACTGCATTATATTAATTAAACTTACTGCAATCATACACTGCAATTTGAGGAAGAACAATTCCTTAATTTCACATTCTGATGTTTTCAATACGCGCGTTGATTAACACTGATTGCGGATGGGAAAATGAGAGAATCTTTCATGTTTTCCTTATTGCATTATGCAATCCATTACCTTTAATTTTAATCAAAAGCACGTATAATATGTATATTATCGTCTTGCGAATTTTAGTTATCAAGGAATTAACCAAGATGCAGATAATTATGATTGGCCATTTATTGACTACAATTTGTGCTTGCACTTTTTAGGGAGAGGATGCTCAATACTTTACCCTGGGGGAAGTCAATCCTCACGTGGTTGAGATAAAGTTGAGAAGAAGTCTGGAGAACATTGTGGACAATGACAGTCCGCAAAACATTTTAAAGTTTCGGCTCGTCTGCTTCCCAGATGAACTCGAGACGACGCCATCCTTTCTTTCCATAACGGTGTACGTGGAGGATGTCAATGACAATAAGCCTCAGTTTCAGAATCTCCCGTATCACGTAACGGTGGAGGAACTGACTCCAGTGGGGCTTACAGTTTTCCGGGGTATCCAAGCCGTCGATTTGGACAAGCCAAACACAGCGAATTCGGACGTCCATTTTTCCATCATCGAGGGGAATGACGATGGCAAGTTCAGTTTGGAAAGTAGTCATCGAGCGGCCCTCGTCATCAAGAAGCCATTGGATTATGACAGTGGAGATCACGACTTTCGACTTAAAATCCAGGCCTCTGTAAGTCTACTATGTATATATCATTGTCATAATATTTTACTATTATTTCATTCAAGTGTTTGTCATTAAGACATACATGGATGTGATATTTTCTTTCTTCACAATCTTCAAGTCCGTCGTCTACAAAATACGAGTACATATATGTATGTACTTAAAATTTGCAGACTGCTACATAATTTTGTATGAAACATGTAATAGAGGACTCAATCATCGTAATGATATAACAAATCTTAATTTTTATGAGTGTACACATTACGCAGTAAATACATGCCTTTTTTCCTCTTTCACTTTCATCCTCATGTCATTACTAATTTTTTGCTGACTATGTTATGTACTGATATACTATATGTTGAGTAAAAGAAAGGAGGATAGAGAATAGCTCGGTCTACCTCACGTACGCAACAAATCTAAAGGCTGATTATACAACAAATTTAATTTCAAGTCCTGCAAATGACAAACAGACAATACAGTGTACATTTTCTTTTCAGTAACGGATGGACGTGAAATAAAATTCAATTGGTAGATAATCTTATCCGTCGGTTATTACTTATTAGCATGCGGCGCATATTTATTTGAATTTAAAACGTTTGATACGCTTTATCTCCACTGTGGTTTATGGTTTATTCCCATTAGCTTCTTCTCTGCTTTTGTATAAAGATAGGGATAAGGATGAGCCACCCGCCGTGTGCCGTTAATTGGACATTTCATACAATTACACGTATTTGTACTTCTTATCTGCAGATTGAAGCGATTGTAAAAGACAAGACAAGTACTTATACATACTTACTGCATGTACACTATACATCCCTTTCCTTTTCTCTTTGATCCTTTATTTTGAATTTCGATGAATTAATTGAGATACGTCAGGACTCCCAAGATGGACATGAAAGGAAAATTTACCGATCACCAACCAAATCAGATCCATATTTTATGCACATACATAAACATGTAATGTGTATTGCAATTCAAATTTAGCTGAAATTGTATAAATCAACAATGGTTCGAATTTTAAACAAAGGAAACGTTTACATCAGTTTGAATTTCAAACAGTTTCAAAGTGAAAACTAAAGGGGAAATTTAAATTCCGAATCGGATCTGCATAAATTACTATATTTGATTAAACTTAGATCCGCAATCATTATTTATGAGGATGAGACATGAGGCATTTTTTGTGCATATAGAAAGCACAACCATTGAAATCTCGGTTAAATTACGGAATGTGATTGTTTCAGGCCTTTACTGACAATCAGGTGATTAATATTTTGATTTATTTTGTAAAACAGGATCGAGGAAACCCATCATTGTCGACAACGACGATTTTAACAGTGAAGGTTTTAGACTCGGATGATCTACCGCCGATATTCACACAACAAGTCTACCGAACTCAGATCAAAGAGTTCTATCCGTTCAATGTAAGATTCGTAACTGTGATTTCAAATTTTTATGTCACGTAAAAATGTCTAAAAATATATTGAAAATTAAAAGCAAGGAGAGGAGAGTAGAAAAATGACGAAATTTTGATCTTTTTGGATTTCCTTACAGAATCGATCAATTTACCAAGAAATCGTTTTCCCCTCGCCAATCATGGCCTACGACCAGGATCTTGGTATCAACACCAGTATTATATACGACATTGTGAGTGGTAATGAACTAAATTATTTTGAAATAGACCCGCACAATGGCTCCCTATTTCTCGTAAGGGAAGTAGATCGAGCTTCTCTCAACAGTAATACCTTTGACCTCCAAATTCGGTCCAAACAAGTGGACGACCCTTCAAAGTTTGGACTGGCCAAAGTTGAAATTGAAGTTATTGACTTGAACAACAACTTACCACAGGTAAAATACCATTCGTTATTCAACCGCTTGAAATACATGAAAGGGAATTCTGATTGCTTAATGAATTAAAATATTGCCTTGCTGGTGTTTTTTTTAGTTTGAAGTGGACGTGTATAACATTAGTATAATGGAGAATCTTCCGAATGGCTTCAGTGTCGTTCAAGTCTTGGCTCGGGATATTTTGGATCAGGTAATATATTGTTAGAAAAAATCAAATAGATACGCAGTCGTATATATTATAATTACATGATTATATGTACTTAACTTAATATTATTTTACCATGTAATATTTCTGCAGGGGGAAAATAGTGAATTCATCTATAAATTAGAGGATCGCTCTCGAGCCTTTGCAATTGATCCCAAAACGGGTTGGCTTACAGTCCGGGATCAAACTGCTTTGGACCGAGAGCGTGTTTCATCCCTCAAACTCAAAGTTATAGCTGAAGAAAAACTCCCAAACATTGCCTATTCATCCAAAAGTCAGGCCATTGTGGAAATCATGCTGTTGGATTCAAGTACTGAAAATCAAACGTTTTATGCTCACAATTTGAATGAATGACTTTTGAAGGATACGTTTTGTTAATTTATGTCCCCCTGATATTTTATTTAGATGACAACAATCCAACGTTCGTTCCCTCCAATTTGTACAAATTTCAAGTGACGATCGACTCGGAGATCGGCAGTGTTATTGGCCAAGTGATTGCGACAGACGCGGACTTGGGCGACAATGGAAAAGTAGTATATGAGCTTCAAAAATCAAATGTGACAAATGAAGACGTTCCATTTGAAATCGATGCCAAAAACGGATACATGTAAGTTTTTTCATTTTATGGTGTACATTTATCACTACAAAATGCGGTAAATATTCGATGGATTACCTATTTATGCATGTGTAATATGTTTTTTTATTACTGAAACTTTTAAAAAATAGATTCCTATTGGAGAGACCGTTACCAAAATTACAGTATACATTGCTGGTGGAAGCCGCAGACCAGCCTGTTAACCCAAGTGAACGACGTTTTTCCCTAGCCGTCGTTCAAATCGATGTGGTCAAAGCGGGATCAAACCATTCGCCAGAATTTATTGGTTCGCCCTACGAGTTTTGGGTTGGAACTCATGTAGGCGTGGGTACTTCTGTGGGTCAGGTCAAAGTGAAGGAGTTGGACCCAAAGTTTACCGTGTATGATTTACTTCATTCTTATTATGAAGGCGTGCCATTTGCGATAGAAGAGAGGACAGGAATCATAGCAGTTGTGGATGAGCTCGTGAAATACCCGCGGTCTCACTATGATTTTGAGGCCTATGTCACCGACTCTCGTCACACCTTGACGACCAATCTAACAATTCATGTGGTGGATCCCATCGACAGCGTCACGGAAAGCAGTAGAGAGCCAATTGAACTTCACGTCAAGGAGAATGTCGGTGGAGCAGTCATCACAAATTTGAGGAACTTACTCGGAGATGGTTCGAGAGATTTGAACAAGTCTCCGATGGAGTTTCTCCTGGCCAACTATGATGCCAGGGACAAATTTGCAATCGCCGGCGATGGTACTGTCTATACTCTTAAAGGACTGGATCGTGAGGAGAAGGCTCGGTAAATATTACCACAATATTCAGTGTACTAATCTTGCTGTTTTGCATGGAAAAAATGTGGGTGATTGTGGTGTAATCATTTTGTCATTGTTTCTGCAGACACTTATTGACTGTAATTTCGCAAAATCGAGGAGTGATTCAAGGGCAAGGAGTATATCAAATCTTTGTGAACGTGGAAGATGTCAATGATGTAAGAAAAGGCTATCAGCTTGTTTTCAGTCTTCAGTTCAGTTTTCAATTTTTAATGGCCTTAAAAAATCATGCATATAAATTTCATTTTTTGTAGAATCCACCGAAATTTGAAAAAGCAGCTTATGAGGCCCGAGTTCGAGAAAATTCAAATCCTGGAACTCCACTCACGATAGAGGTTCGTATTTAATTTTCAAAGTTTTATGTATATATTTTGTATTTCGTATTGTTGTGTACCTGATAGTTTTCATGAGAAACGAAACTAATTAAATTACGCGTTATTTATTTGAAAAATCAAGTATCCCGTAAAAGTGATCGATCCTGACGAGGGACCAAATGCAGAGTTCAACATTGAGCTCAAGGGGGAGGGATCAGAGAGGTTCCGAGTCGATCCTAAAAACGGCAAACTGTACGTTGGAAATCTACCCTTGGACAGAGAGGAAAAGCAACTTTATTCGTTGAAACTTGTTGCCACTGATAATGTTGGAAATCTCTCGTCCACTGCCAGTCTCAACATACGCGGTAATGCACAAAAACCTAATGTCAACATGTTATTCAGTTATGCTCCAGTTTTCCTTAGCATAAGTTTAATCATTATTTTTTTTGTCTTTGTTTTACAGTGGATGATATAAACGATAACTCGCCCGTAAGTCTTTTTAGTGCTTTATTTAATGCCTTAATTATTTCATGGTTCCCAGTAAGCAACAACGTTATCTTACCGTGTATATTGTCAACTTTTCTATTAGGTCATATTCGACAAAATAATCGTCCTTGATCCACCCGATCTGGACACTTCAACTGGGCAACGGGAACTTTTACGTTCAAGTGCCTCTCAACCCATTTCAGTGGAAATCTCAAACACAGAGCCAATAAAAATTCCCGAGACAACTCCGGTTGGAAACAAGATCGCGAGGGTAATGGCCAGCGATCGAGGTAAAACTAATTTGAAATAAACAGTGTCCAAAATAAAACTCTAAATTCAAAAAAGTATCAGCGGTAAACTGAATCGAGGTTTCCATAATGGTTGCTATTTGTGTTCTTTTAGATGTGGGGGACAATAGTAAAATCTCTTACCGTATCGTCTCAGAAAATAGCAACCCTATCGGGGGCAAATTTGCCTTCCTTACAGACAAACAGTAACAACTTTATTTTTACTTATACCTTGCAATTTGTACCTTTTTATCTTTAGTTTGCTAAAGTTGACTTATTATAAACACTTGTCTCTGTTTTTATTTTTTAGGTATTTGTTCAGTCGAAACAAGGACAAGCATTTTGTGATTGATCGAGCTAATGGGGAAGTCAGTGTAGCTAAAACGCTGAAACCCGACACGGAGTATGCCCTAAATATTTCTGCGACAGATCGGTACGTCTACATAAGTAATAATTTGTAAATACGTCAATATGGATAAAACATTGCATGTACAATGTACGCATCTAAAATTCGAAACAATTTGTTTCTTTTCTATTTCCATTAGTGGTGGTCTTCGTTCGTACACTGGAATCCGAGTCATTGTTGAAGGTACACGTTTTTTTTGAATTGAAAAATAAATGAATGCTAATCGATGAATAAATAATCAATAATCAATAATAATTTTTATTTTACCTTTCATTAAAATATTTGTTTCCCCACAGACATTAACAATATGGTGCCACGCTTCGATCAGCCTTGGTACTCTTTTGAACTTTTGGAAGGAAACTATTTGAAGGGTGAAATTGGAACGGTTCTCGCCACAGACGGGGATGTGGGTAAAAATGGCGAAGTTTTGTACAAACTCGTGTCCTCAAAGGAGGCGGGCGGTGTGCCTCTCCCTGACAATTTCCCATTTCAAATCGACTCGAAAACGGGACTGATTCATGTGACTGGGGACATTGACCGGGAGAAAGTTTCTCGCTACAGCTTCCAAATTGCCGCTACAGACCAAGGGTATCCCCCTCTGGAAACCTTGGTTGATGTAGACATTGCCATAATTGACCGAAACGACGAAGCTCCCCAATTTTACAACTACATGAGCTCCATCAAGTCTCCCAAGGATGGAAAAGTGATTCCAATATATAGAGCCACGATCCGGGATGATGCCCCACCTATGACAAAAGTTATCACTGTTTATGCCAACGACTCGGACTACTCGGGAAATGGAAACGGTCTCGTCCTATTCCATCTCAAAGACCATCAGTACAACAAGGAATTTTATATTGACTCCAAAAATGGCACAATCTCAACGGTGACCAACCTCGACTTTGACGCCCAAAGTGACTACAATCTGACCGTTGTTGCGTCCGACTTGGGCAAGCCAAGTTTAAGCTCCAGTGCCTGGGTTTTGATTCGAGTGATGGGAAGTAAAGTGAAGGAGGGAGGAAACAGAGACGGAGACTCTTCCTCAGAAGCCAACGAAGTCAAGGAAAGAATGTTCAACCAAGAAGTGTTTTCTTTCAAACTCCCCTTTGCCAAGGCCAGTGTTGCGGCCTCCAAATTCCCCACCGTCTTGGGCAAAATGAGCATCAATGACAAGTTTAAAAAGTATCCCACGGACTTTGACCTGCTCGGTGAAGAGTCTGTAACCTCCAAGTTCAGAATAGAGCCCCGAACTGGTGAGTTGGTTCTTCTGGACAAACTGGAACAGGATACTACCTACGAGTTTGTTGTGCGGGCTTATAATCCGAGAATAACCCGGGGATTTGACACAAGGCAAGGTAATCAACACTCGGATCGGTTTTTGGAGTATAATGAAGCTTTGGTGCGAGTTGAAGTGCTTCCAGCTCCACCAATGGCCCCGATTGTAAAACCAACAATCCCAACAACTACTGCTACTACTACTACAGTAAGAACAACCACTACAACAGCCCCAAGAAGTAAAACAACTTCATTTACTACAACAAAGAGAACCACGACAAACACTCCGTCCACAACTGAGAGTCCAAATCTCAATATTGTGACAAAAGGTCCCTATTCCCCAATCTCCCCATCCAGAGTCTACCCCTCCTCTGAGGGTTCCAACCCAAATCTCGTAGAGACGGGCAAGAAAGCTCCGCAAAAACATTCCAACTTGTATGCGGGCGAAATTGCCGTTTTGACCTTAAGTTGTGTCATTTTCCTCGGTGGTCTAGTGGCTGCCGTGTCAATCGCGTGTGTGAGGAGGCGTCGTCGCCGTATGTCCCGAAGGAGATCCCACATACCCGCCATCCCCGTTGAAGTCCGACTTCAAAAACAAATGCCCTCTCGCTCCATTGGCAATCATCCGAACCGCTCCGTCATTTTCCCAATGCACTTGCCAACGGAACAAATTCACACGGAGAGTGATAACACGAGTGACACGTATACAGACACTCAAGAAGTTATGGGCGGTGGTGGGGGTGGAAATATGATGATGAATGGTGGTAATATGAACCACCATAGAGCCTCCAAGCGCTTTGGTCTTCAAAATAGTAGTAATATTAACAATAATAATGGAGTTTCGCGGATTTGTCCCGACTGTAGAAAGATAAAACCTCCCATGAATTCCCATGGGAACGACATGAGAGGAAATAGAAGAAGCCATAGAAATATGGATCGAAGCGGTCCAATGAAGCCCCCCATCGGTAATACATAACAATATACTGATGGTTTATTTTTTTTATTCACTTTTTACTTATAATCGATCATAATAGTATTCATAATTTGCTCAAATTATCGCGGAGCTGAACTTGGCTGTTTCTTTGACTTTTTTTATTTGCAAAATAATTTTGAATTTAGGACTTCGCCCGAGAGAATTCTCTCTTCCTTCCAGCAATGACAGTGGCATCGATGGATCTGATCATTGTGTTTGCTGTTCACGGTAAAAACTTATACATGTCTAAAGCAAACATTGTCATTTCATTCGGATTTGGTATACTGATTAAATAATCTTTCGTTCAAACCTTTCCTGTCTGTAAAAAAGAAAGTTGTGTAATCTTCAAAAACATTAAATTTTCATTGACTTTCTCTGTTTCTTTTCAGAGGTTCAAACTCTAGTGACTCTGGAAGGTTAGTGCATTGGCGTCTATGAGCCACTTTCTCCGTATTTTTCTTTTAGTTTTTTTCAAGTGAATCTATTTTTCATTTAATGTATTTGGGTTTGAATTCTACGTATATCATTCTACTTTTATACGATTAGTCCAGTAGTCAGCAAGTTGTTCCTCGTTTTGTGAATAATGTTATGTTCAGATATCATACGTAGTGCAAGTATTGCATGAAATGCATGTTGTCATTATTGTTTTTTGCTATATATACATCACGATTCAATGTTATGCTACGAATCATTACAATGTGTAATGGTTCCACAATTAAACTAAGCAATTGTTGTTACTATATTGTATGTTTGCAAACTGCTATTGTTGAGTATATCTATCTGTATTAATTTTGTATTTATCCAATTAACGTACATATTTTTTACGCTGAATCTCTGTAGAATAAAACTCCAAACTCCAACAACTACTATTTAGATAATCTACTTATGTAATGATATATATTATGACACACACGAGTATTACTCTAGCCATATTATTTGTATGTAAAATCTAGATCTATAATATTCTATTAAATACGAATAGACGCGTGTTGAAAATTACAGTATACATTTTGCATTTTGCACACATTAGTGCTCCGCATGGGTGTCATTTTTGCATACCCGTACCCGTTTCAAACGGGTACGAAAAATGCGTACCCAAACCCGAACCCAAACTGCATGTACCCGGGTGTACCCAAAACACCTGGGTATATACCCATACCCATGCGGAGCACTAGCACACATCACATACTCAAACATGTACTTACTAGTAGAATATCAATGCATATATGATATTATTTTGTGTTAGAAATCTATTTATTATCACTTTTTTTCAAAACCATAGTTACTTAGACTTAGGTATAGTGTGTAGTATTATTTATAACATGTAACATGCATTAAACGATTGAAATGGAATTTCTAGGGAACAATACGAAGATTCTTTAATGCCAAGTAATCTAAATCAACGTCCGAAAAGCTTTAAGCGAAAAAGAACAACGACGACAACAAACAGTCATCATCCTCCGCCACAGTACTTAGGACAGCCAAGACCTGGCCCAACATTAAGTCAGCAGCTCAGTGCCCACATGAATAGAAGAACAGACCGTATCGTTATTTTATAGGGGAAAATCAGTTATTTCACATAATATGTATGTATTTACTATTTACATATATTATAAGGAAAAAGAATGATAAGAAAAATTTCCTTTCATGTTTTTGAAAAATAGCTTCTCGTTTTTTGGTGTACATGTTTTTAACTGTATTATGTAGTTTTTTATATACTTGTTGTTAGAACATAATATATTTAACGAGAGTATCGAAACAAAAAAAGAGTGTCATTATCAAAGTATTATTACCACTGCTTTTGGCATGCATACATACAGTTATGTTTGTTACTATTTTTTCTGAAAAATCCTTGAGAAAAGGAAAAAACTGATGAAAAGGGTTATTAATAGAAAAAATATACTTATTATGTATATTATTATCAAAGTCTCCGTGTGAATATGAAGATATTGTACGACAATGTGTATTTTTAATGTATAAAACTTATTACATTTTAGTTTAATTATGATGTATGACTGAATTGAAATGCGTATGTATGTATATAAATGATAAATAATATGCATGTTTTTGTACAATGCCTGTTTGTTTATAAAATAAAAAAGGAGCAAGGAGATGAGATTAAGAAACGAAAATCTATTTTTGGTTTCCTTCCAAAAAAAGTCTTTTGGGAAAAAATGGGGATAGCTATAAAACACAAACACTGCATTAAAATGTCAAATAAAAAACTTGGGCTTACTGTTTAGTAAGCAGTGTTTAAGCACGCGTACATATTCCATATTGTAAATAACGTTTTGTTTATTCCGGGCACATAGTTTTCATTCATAATCCATTGTATAATGTATAATAGTAATATGAATTACATACAGTAAACACAACATATTATGAATACCTAGTCGTCAACTATATTTATCCATAATATAGTTGACTTTTTTCGAACATACTGGAACTTTTCGCTTTTCCTTACTATACTTACACTCCTATAACGATTTTACTGAGATTAGCCAAGTTTTCCAACAAAACAAAAAGGACACAGTATAAAGGGTAAAGTCTTTTGACTACATTTTTAATATGGCAAACTATGTCGTAAAACTCTAAATTGCAATGCATCAGTCAATTAACAAAAACTGGGTCATACACATAGGTAATTTTTTTCCTCCCAAACTTGTGTGGTATTACAAAGTCACCGTGGATAGTCGATCCTACAAGTGAAACCAATAAGCAGGTCTCTCTAAGAGCTACAATTTGATAACACAATAATCGTGAATTACTATTGCAATAACAACTACTAACATTCCAATTTGTGAAAACTCCACCATAACCATCTACAAGCCGTCTATATAATATATCAACACCGAAAGGAAAAATTAATGCATCGAATACAGTTTTTCTTAAAATAAACAACGACCTTCCATCCATGATATAACTTTTCAAAATATTGCTAGTAACAGACGTAATAATAATATTATAATAATCAACATTATAAATTGTCATAACCGTACCAAATCAGTGATGTAAAATATAGCATATTTAACAAAAGACGTAAAACTAAGGATGAATAAATAATATATGGGATACAAAAATTACAGTAGTAGTTAAAGTTAATAATAATATATTAGAAACAATGATGGTAGTAAATAACAAAACTTATTTACTTTGCATCAATTACATTATTACCAGCTATCAACAGTTGTGTCACATAATGCTAATAATAATTAATAATCATAAAATTGTAGGGTAGTGTACTGTAGAATCGCCTTCCCAAAATACTACTAAATGTATTCGTACTTGAAGATACTAAAATAATACAATATTTACGCTTTGAACTTGTATAGTATAAAGGTGTCATTTTCATAATAATAATTACCAGGCATGATTAATTATTATTATTTGTTAAGTACCCATCATCATTACCATCGTGTTATATTTTGTAAATAGATTCCCTTATATCAATTTACCTCCTATTCCTACCTTTTGATAATAGACTTTATAAATTACAAACGTGTTGCAATAATATCTTATTATGAATATAAATGAAGATCGACTGTTTATGTCTGAAAAACTATAATTCAATGTCTATACTCTGTACATCATACAGTGTCAGTGTATAATATTGTTAATAGTTACCTATTATGTACTTTAATGAATACTTTATGAATATTTAGAGTTATTTATGTGTATATATAATATACTTTGTGTACATTCCGAACTTCATTAGTTGAAAATATTCATAGATATTATTACAACTACATATTTAAGGCCTACAACTTTGAAGATTACGTAAAAGTTTTACAAGAAAAAGGATTCTTTTGTATCGAAGTATAACACACGCATAATATATAGTCATTCCATAAAATATAGAAGGTAAATAAGAGCACGAGTAAGGAAATAGAAGTTTTATCTTCTTATATCAATTGAGAAAAATGGAATATCTCCTAGGTAAACCCACAAATATCTGTTTTAGCATATTATTACTATACTATAATATAGCATACTATTATTTAATATTTGTGACGTTACCCAGGGATCTTCAATGACTGAATTATTATTAAGTGACAATGTTTAATTACGTTGCCGCTAATTATTAGGGGAACACCATCGTCTTAGACACGGGATGCGTATACCGTATTCTTGTATGTTTTTTCTATTGCCATGAATGGAACAAACTTAC
>JAQIVE010003454.1:0-16717 GCA_034698285.1 Sminthurinus bimaculatus | reverse complement strand
AGTTGTCCAAGAGTAGCCGCCTTGTGACGAACAAAGTCAGGTCACCAGATACGGATTTTATTATAGTGTTAGATTACAGTTCAGAATGACTAATGGATCATCCAAAATCTACTCTAACTTTGATACGTTTACAAGTTACTATCCATGCAATCATCAGTATACGTACAACGCACACGCATATCCTGTTGGTAAAAGCACTATTATTTATTATATTTTTATATTTTACACCTTAAACCCTGCTGTTAATATGCGTGCACTTTTTCACACAATAAAAAACTGGACTTGAAGCTCTTGATGACTCGATGCCAAAATCGAATCAGAGCCAGGGGGACGGCGGGTGAGGATGGAAAATAAAAGACGAAAACCCCGATTGCGTCGGAAGTCGGCTCTCACAAACATATTCTATGATTTAATGTATGCATACATACATACACAAATGTGTACATTTACAATCGAAAATATTTTGCCTTGTTTCTTTGCCCTTTACTGCTCGGCATTTTAAAGCTTAACAAGAAAGAGAAAGGCAAAGGCAAAGGACGAGGAAACAGTTGAGAAAAAAGGAAAGAGAAAAGAAAACACGCAGTTGAAATAAATCAATGTACAATGCCGACGAGTGGCTCTGCTTTCTTTCCTTCTTTCTCTTATCCATACACATATACACAGTTGAACGTTGACGCTTGACACGTAAAAAACGAGAAAACGATTTGAATGAAAGCAGACTCTTGGTTTTCACCATATCTGTAAATGGAATATATTCTCTCTGGTGTTTATAACCTTCAGAGTTTAGTATATTATAAGCTTGCTTCATGCTGATGCATATCTATACATGTGGTATGTACTCGGTGTTGTGAGTTTGGGTTGGCTCAAACTTGGAATACGGATACAATACGTATAAGAAACGCATGGATTTACTCCATACTTTTGTCTTCTGTTCAGAGTCCATTACAGATTTTTTTCTCTTCTCTCAAACCTCAAACACACCGAATGAGAAAGAGAGAAAGAGAATGGGTAAACTCACAGTTGTCTCAACGTTGAATTGAATGCATGCAAGCATGCACACCCACTCACTCACTCACTCACTTTCTTCATTTTAAATTTCAACGGGGGAGAAATGGAAAAGTTCACATAATATATTATACATTATTTGTTATCCGCTGTATTCTGTATTATGTATCGGCCTTTGTATATATGCATGCATTATGTATGCAGTAATGCAGTGCAGACTATATTTATATATACCTACATGAATAAGCTTTTTCGGTTTCTTTCGGCTGGGTTACGTTTCATTTCTTGAGTTTGGTTTGGTTTAGTTTGTTCTGGTCTGGTCTGGTTTGACAACCAACCGAAAAAAATGTGAGACTATGCAAGGCACGATGATCTTTCTCAAGTCCTGGAATCTCAAGTTTACATGTAAAATTTTGTATATGTGTTTGCAGTATACAGTGTATAATATACACTGTATATTGTGCATACATGCAGCCTTAAAAATGATCGTGGTGAGCTCAAGTCTGTACTCTGTAAAGCTGTTTTGTGAGCCACGAATGTGTGGCTTTGGGTCTACAGTCTACAGTCCACATACACTCAAATTCTCAAGAAAAGTTGAAAAATGTTCGGTGGAGAACCCAGCACATTAGATTTGAAACAACAAACAAGCTGTGGAGTAAGTAAGAAGACGACGAGGAAGAGGAAGAAGAAGTAGTAGTAAAAACCAAACGGAGTCGAGACCCCAAAAACCTTCCACTACATCTACATACATTCTTCTTCGTCTTTTTCCACACATGGAGCATGCACGGCAAACATACATACGTCTTCTTCCTACTCCATTTCTCTGCTAAAATCCTACGACTGACGTACGATTACAGCTTTATTGCCAGAAAACATGCACTGTACAAAATGACCGGAGGACTCGCACCAGCACCAAAGCAAATATAGAAACGATTGGGACAAAATACATACATATAGCAAAGGCAAAGGAGTGAAAAAAATGTTAAAAAACACTTGAATTATAACCGGCTCATAAGCTTTAGGGTATAGTTTTGGTTGTACATTGTACAATGTACATACATACAGTTGAATGAGAATGGAAAGTGGCGGAAGAAAAAGTATGTAAGTATGTTCAAAGTGAGTTGATGGGAGTACGAACTAAAGAGCAGAGGAAATAGGAAATGGAAGGCAAAACCAGGAGTGGAAGACACAAAAAACGGGAAGTAAAAGCAAGTATGAGCTAATTTAGAGAATGGACAAAGAATTTTTTACCATTTCTATAGTAACTGCTGGGAGAAAAGCGTCGTTCGAAGAAATTACCCCTGCCTTGTAAGTTTTTGTCCTTTTAATGAACTTTACAATGTCATAGTGATGTTTTAGTAACTATTTAACAGGGAGCTTTGGCATACAGAGAGAATCTTTGTATAGTTTGGTGTGCATGTAATTTTGATTTTAAATTATTGTCCACAAGATTAAAACAAGTTTAATCCCAAAACGAATACACATTCCAATTCCGTAGTCAATCCATAATAAGTATAGCAGTTTGAAACTAATTCAATTCATATCACATTCAGTATATGCATGTAGCTTAAAAAAGTTCTAAATTTGTTAGGAACTGGACTGACCTCATGATGGGACCAGATCCTTCGTTGACGGCGAGGATTCTCGGGTACTTTGAATTTTGAATCTGAGGCAGCTCCACCACCGTAGGTTCCAGGCTGTCCACGGCCAACACGTAGTGCTCGCGATCGATTTCATCCAATTTGATCCACGTGTTGTCGGAAAATCGAAGTTTGATGTCCAACAGGGCTTCCTGTACACAGACCAATACAAAGAATAAACACACGGGCATTAGGTAAACAAACATCAAACTGTGTATATATATATACATACATATTATACATAGATAGAGATAAACAGATACATACTGTACAAATAAGGGAAGCACCAACGTGCTTCACGGTCAAAGTTTTCTCCAACAACACATACAAAGAATATATTGTATTATGCATTGGCATACGAAATAAATAAACAGAGTAAGTAAAATACATTTTTTTACTCTTTTTGTGTATTCCTTGGTGCATTTCTGGAGAATATTACATTTGCTCAAATGTAATGTTTTATTCTGAATACACATCTCTTTCTTTCATACATTTCTTGTAGAGCTCATAACTCGGGGAAAAGGAAAAGATATCCGATGCAAAAGCTAATATTATTGTTTTTGTGCAGTTGAAAGACTTGAAACTTTCTTTAATCACCTCATGTAGACATTTTGAGCTAGAAAAACATAAGCGTCGACAGAATATTTTGTGACTTTTATCTTTAATACAACGGCATAATTTCTTCAAATTATTTTAAGAACATATGTCAATGATCAACAAAAAGTCCAGCACACTGGATGCCAGATTAATACAGAGTGGGGAAAAAATTTCTTGCAGTTTGCTTTTGTAGATGATATGATGTGTTTTCGATATCTTCAAAAACAAGGATTGTGAATGGACTGAGAAGGTATATAGAAAGCTAGGGCCATAAAAATGTCCTCTTTTGAACTTTATTTCCCATAGAGCGGAAGGCTAGTGCACAGTTGCATAGTTGATTGAAAACTGAGAATGAAGATGACAGATGGAAGATTCAGCGTCCATGCACTTCTTGACGACGATACGAAAACTGCAATATTTTGGGAAAGGAATTCACGATGATGACGTGGGTGACTGTGGTCAAAAATTTAATAACTCAAAGGAGAAGCGGGGCTTCTTCTTTCATCTTCTCCTCCATGCCAAAAGTTTCATCTTTTTCATTTTGGTTATCTCGTTCACCGGAGAGATGAGAGAGTTTTCGTCGTCATTCCTTTTCCCTCCACCACTTTTTGTCTATTTCTATAGTCATTTGCGTGTACATGTACATATATATTTCTTCCTCCTACACAGCACTCTTCCTTCTAGTTATACAACATTATAACTTATAACATACTGCATAAGTATATTATGTACGTACTTGTGAATCAAAACAGAGGAGGATGCGTTTTTATCCCCCCTTTTTTGCCCTTCGACTTTTCTTGTTATTGCTATTTGCTATGCTCTAGTTCCAGCCTAAGTTCCCGCTCCATCCTATTCCACTCCAATTCTAAATCTACCATATTTAGCTCAGATTTTTTGTGCTTCATGTCTTCTCGAGCCTAAAGTAACTATTGTACATACGAAATGGAACGGGACGGGATACATTTTTCCCTGCTATTTATTTATATGCTCTTTCTATGCATGTATATGACCTCTTTCGTTTGCTGTATGATTTTGAACAGTTATTTACACACTTAGGACCAAATGTATCTACAGCTATTTGTTAATTTTTTTTGCAAACTAATCGAATAATATTTTCAAAAATTCAATCCGTTTCACCCAATTTAAAACTTGTTCCACACTTTTAGACATGTATAGCACGAATTTTAGCTTAATGACTGGCCAAAGTGTTACCAAAGCAGATGTACGTACGTATTGCACAAACAAAATTTTGGGACCTTCTTATACGTTGATCTGTTCGGTTCAGGCTGACTGCCTTTTAGCAGCCAGTTTTTTTGTGTGCCATTGAAAAAAGCGAAAAACCTTTAATGTTCAAAGTAGCAAACTCCAACTGAGGCCAAGAGAGACTCTACAGATGGATAAAGGATGGATACATATTATGTGTGGAACATGTACACTTGGATATACTTATGTACCCCCAGGATATACTCAAGTCTGAAGTTGTAGAGATTTTATAGCATTTTCCGTTTCTCAGAATCATGCCTAGGCTCCAGTATATGTATGCATGCGTGTATAAGTACTAATGTCCCAAATCATAATTTTCTTTCATTTCCGGCGAAATTGCAATTTCCTCTCAACTATTCTTTCGCAAATAGACATTTTTATGACTGTCCTTGTCGTCCGCCGCTTTCAACGGGGGAAAAGTGCCTTTGCATCCCTCAAAAAAATTGTCTCTTATGTACATACTATGTAAAACTAACGAGACTTTAGACGGTCGAGTTATGAGTCTCCAGGACTCCTCGTCGTTGTCAACAGAGTGCATATAGATTATACATACATATTTGCAACTTACAACAGACTGTCGTGTCATATACGTATATGCACGGCCTTCCTGTAGATTTCTGTTTCCAGTGTCTATAAGATAGATGGATCAGCTGGGGAAAAAAGTCAATACTGATGCCTAGACGTCGGCATAATTTCCCCCTCACATTCGCATTTCTTGAAATTGGATTATTAAAGTTAAGGCTGAGCAATTACCCAAGACGAAGGAGGAATCGAAAGAAAAATCGAAATTAAGGAAGACAAGTTCGAGGCGACTCGACTAAAGAGTGAATATTTAAGAACCCTTCAAAATTTCGATGGTTTACATGGTTTATTCCAAGAGCGATTCTTAAAATATTCATTATAAATTATAATGTCTAACTGTCACTTGTCTTTTGGATTTTTGAAGATGACAGTGGCTATGACAATGACAATGACGATGACTAATGACATATTCATTCATACTCGACTGCTCGCAAATGTAGACACATATTTTTCACTCTAACTGTGTGTCTAATGACAATGCTTGTCTTCGAATCAAGACCATACTGAATTGTTACAATCATCATTAATTATGATTATGGGGGAAAACAACCAATGTTAAACCTAATTTGATGACCTTTTTGGCCAATTACAAGTGTATAAAAAACTATTTATTATTGCCAGATATTTAAATACACGAAATTTAGTGTAATACCTCAAAAAGTTATATTGAAGGGAAAACAGAAAGTCTACTATAGATTTGCCATAGTACGTAAAAAAACACGATATCTAGCAAACGCTGGTATCGTTTTATTTGATTAACGTAAATTTTCATAAAAGTGTATAATATCCTTAAATACGGAAAAAATGGACGATGAAAAAACTGCTGCTCTTTTATGTTTTACCAGGAAGTTTGTGTAGATTTGTTAACTTTGCAGATAAAGAGCAGCTAATATCAGGATTATGATTTTTCTCCGAACAAGTACATACATAGTTTTCTTTCCCCGAAACCAAACGGGGAAGCAAATCTAATCAATTTTGCTACATGAATAATATCATGTGTCAAAGTAAATGTTTGTAACACAATAAGCTATCATAATATTCGTGTAGTAGGAAATGCACTTGAAAAAATTACAACTTTAACCCATGTCACAGGTTTTTGACTTTTCCTTTGTTTGCCCAGTATCGGAGAAATTGAGAGCATACATGCAACTTGTATTTTTGTAAAGCATAATATACAGTTCTAACAAAAAGGTATAATGTTGTATGTTGTATACAATACAATACAATACGAAATACATAAATACCTACATACATTATGCTTTGTATTTGTGTTTGTGTTTGCTTTACCTGATATTTTGCCGAGAGCTTTGACGTGATAGTAGTCTCCGCCACATATTCATTGTCCGAGTCGGTGTCGGGGAAGAGCGAGAGTTGAATGCCCGAACTTACTTGAACTTGGATCCCCGTGATGGAAACTCGATCACTCACCACCCGAATCTCTTTGGCTCCCAACACTCGGCCCGTCACAGGAGAGACAACCTAAAATTAAGAGCAAACAAGAAAAAATCACCGTCAGACTCTCGAAATCACATTGACAATTTATTAGAGTTTGTCATACATAATTAAACTAGATATATTCGCGTGTTTCATTTTATGTCCGTTTTTTGTCAAAACTTTCGCCGAAAATTATGCCGACAGCACGAGTCAAGTTGAAGTCAAACCAAAGTCAAACCAAACCAAACCATCAGAACCAAAGTTTCTTCTTATTTCTTACACGGACATGCATACATGCTTAGTTAGTGAGTTTGTCAAAGCAAATATCATAAAAACAAATGAGGCTTGTCGAATATACAAGGAGAAACGTATAAAGTCAAAGTAAAGTTTTTCATCCTTGTTTTCCTGGGACTTGCTCGTGCCTGTCTATGCTAAATGGTAAATGGAAAGAAAAAGTGGGTGCAAAAGTCACACTCTCTCGGCCCAATGTCGAAAGAGAAAAGAGTAAAATACGCTAGAATAATTTCATCTCAAGCTAGACCAAGAACAAAAAGAAAACGGAAAAAAAGAAGAGGGGAAATAAAAGAGACAACTTCGTTTTGTCCTTTCTTTCTCCATTCTTTTATCTCATCATTTCTCTCTCTCTCTTGCTCTTGCTCTTCATCTTCTCCCTTCCCTCTCTGTAAGTTCTATTTGTGTAGTTTGTACAGTTCAACTCAAAACTTGAACAACTGCTGTCTGTTTCTTCTTCTCTTTCTCGGCCTCTGCTAATGATGTATATATTGATCGAAAGACATGTAGAAATCATTTTCCGTATCACTCTCTCGTCTTTCTCTCTCCCTCTTGTCTAATCCTAGTCTAAGGGCAACGACCACCAAAGCCGAAACCAAACCAAACCAAACAGAATGTGAGCTCAACTGAACTGGGGATGGCAAACGAAACGAAACCGAAAATGAAACCACACAAACACTCACATAGATAAATGCGGCAGTCTTCGTCGCCCCCTTTGGTACTACTGACTATAGTATACATATACGGCAGTTTCACCAGACTCGACTCAACTCGACTCGATTACACAGTCCTATCCTTTTTACACCCATCATTTATTTTTCTCGGCCTCCTCGTCCACACTCAGAGAGGGAAGCAGAAAGAGGAGCAAATTGAGTAGTTCCTCTCATCCTTGAGACTTTTTTCCTCGTCGCTCAATCTTGTGAAATTCACAATGGAATTTCTGTCTCGCTTTCTCTCTCCTTATTCCCCTCATCCTTTATATCAGACAAATATTTACAGAGGCTTGAAGTACTAGATAGAAAGGAGGTAAAATTGAACCACACACAATTTTACAAAAGACTACCAAACATTTCTTGGTAATTATTCCACTGAAAATTTTAAAATTGATGAGAAGGTTTTACTTGGTTTTCATTCTTTTTTATTATGCTTGTTCTCCAGATATGGAATTTCTCTTGACATGTTGGATGTTTCAAAATTTTGGTGGCTTTAAAACAAAATTGAAGGCAAGATATTGTACAAATATGTACCATGTAAAGGGACAAAAACAACAAAACAGGAAGAAAAATGCGAGAAAAATGAGTTGTGAAACAAGACTTGTTTCTCGTTTCTTTTCCCTCAAACTTTTTTTCATAAAGTTTGAGGCTTTCCCTTCCGTTTTCGTTTTCGTTTAACGCTAATCAAACAAAAGTTTGGTTATTTCTTCATTCTCCACATTCCATTTGTCGACCTCGAAAATTTGCCAAGGCTCAAAGTCAAAGTCGACGTCGACGTCGAAGCTGAGGCTGAGGTCGAATGTGCATACTGTGCATGTGGCCTAACTAAATTAAAGTATATCTACACATAGAGCTAGCACAAACTGCAAGACGAGTTACGACAAATACAAGGAGGAAAGAAGGTGGTGGTGTCCTAAAACCTGGATCGAAATATACATGCATACTGCATACATACGGTAGAAGAGAGTCTTAAGCGAAAAGTTTCATCAAAATTAAATCCCTTGTTCTCCTTCCTCCTAAATTCATCTTTGTCCTTATCCTGTTGTTCTCACTGTCTGGTGTGTTTTTGCCTCCTCTTTCTTTACCTTCTGCCGTCCGCCTTCTAGCTCGTTATACATACATACAAACACCATATAGTTGAGATAGATGAGGGAAGTGAAGCATATCAGGATTTGAATCTGACGCTGACTCTGACTCACCGAGCCGCCAGCTCACACAATAAATATCAATTACCCAAGTCGCTCCAACAAAAACAACAACAATTGTCTGCTCCTTCCCAGTCTGAATAGAAAACGTAAACATAGGATGACGCAAAAGCAAAAAAGAAGGATGTACACGAAAAAAAAACAAAAAAAAATCAGCACAGCGAGGAAAAAATGTGAAATCCATCCGTTCAGCTTTAGAATTTGACTTTACAGTCGTTACGTCAAAACAAGGTACTGCTGTCATAGCAAATACAAAAATCTTCCCAGTTTTTTATACCTGGTTTTACACTCTCACTTCGTATTTGTGCAATACTAACTTTGTTACCCGTCTCAAATCATTCTCCCATTTTTATGGCAGTTTACACAGTACTGCCCACGTCAACGGAAAGATGAAGGAAAATTCTACTGCTATTTTTATGAATTCTAAATTTACATTGCTGCAAATATTTTTATTTTCCTTACTAGTCATGTGGATAAAAGTAAAGCTTGAAAGCTACTGATACTCAGCATGATAATTCACAATCCGATTGACTGTGAGGTGGACTTATCTCTATCATAAATATAAATAAATAAAATCACAAAAAGTATAAAAGTTGACATCAATATGTATTTTCTTCAATAAATGTAAGTTATAAACTTGACATGACAACGATCTCATTCGTTAGTATGTCTATCGTTGCAAATTTACAGAATAAAGACTATCGACAACACATTCTAATACCATGTTCTAGTTTCCTCATGCTTCATAAATATGCTTGTGCATCAGTCAAATTTCTCAAAAAACATTGCACGATCTAGCTCTTGCCTAAACCACATGTGATTAGCCAACGCTAAGGCTAAAGCCAACTTTCAGCTTTTACCTACAGGCATTTCAATTTACGGTTCAATTTCCAGTGAGGAGCCAACTTTCTTGCAAATTTATGAGCACAGTATAGTATACCTATACTAGATACATTTTACATCTCCTCATTATCATTTAGATTCTCGCTCCTCTTATAAATTTGAATTTTGGGAAAAGAATGGAAGAAAAGCCGAGTCTTGGTTCTTGAGTATTCGTAGTCGTTATATTTTGTATTCAGTTTGTGAGAAATATGGAAAAGTTTAGCAAAAATAAGCGTAGATATATAGCAAGGCAACAACTACGGTATATTATATGTATATGGTCGACAGTGGCACGTGGCGTATAATAAGTAAATTGAGAAAATTTCCTTTAAAAAATACTCTTCTTTGCTCCAAACTCCCCACAGCACGGCCCTTTAATTTACGATATCGAAAAACCGCTCTACCTCCTAAATTCTTTATGCATAATACACAATGTATGATGTAAGATATAATATACATGCACACGCATACATACATAATACATAATACATCCGTAGTGTGTAGTAAGTATTGTGCATGTTATATTAATATGATATGCAAAACGCGGTACAAAATTCGAATTCAAATTTCTCTGCTCCGCTTCGGCTCGCATACTTTCCTTCAGTAATAACCACAATACCTCCAGAATATCAAAATGAATATGAGGACGAGGAAGAACCTCAACCTAAACCTGAGACGGCGAGGACGACACAAAAAGCCCAAAGAAAGCCGAAGCGTGCCATGTTTTCTCTTTCCAGTTTCCACACTTTACACCAGTTATACACCCACCCAAGTGATTGATGCATCAACAAACCAGGAACTATCCTATATGTATGCATATAGATACTTACTTTTCTCCTATACGTACATATAGAACCATAAAGAAACCGGAACCTTAACTTTGAGGAAAGACGGGGAAACAAAAGCAACAAAAACAACAATGTGCTTCGATGCGATGCTTTGTGTCTTTTACCCAAAAGTGTAAGAATAAGAAAATAAGAAACTAAAAGTTTAGGATAAATAACGAGACTAACACCAGGATACCGATATTTTAAGAGTATTTTTGCTGTTTCTATTCCACCTGAACACCATCACCGTATATGTAACTATAACCCGGTGCACAGATCCTTGAAGTTTCCCCGTTGGTGCATGCATTCAACTTTAGTTTATTCTTCCTTATATTTTATCCAGGAGGAGAAGAAGAAGCTGTATATATTTTTCACATGTTTTTCAAAGGGGAAAGATGTGCCTAAAATTCCAAAAAGTATACATAGATGTGAAAGGCATCAAACGCTTTTCCCTGGTTTTCTTGGTTTGTGGAAATACATACAGAAGGAAACCATGAAATATGTGAATTGTAAATATTCCAATGTACATTCCCAAAGTCTGTTTGTCCAGAATGTACCCTTTGCGCATAAATATATAAAATACTTCCATGTACGTATGTACCTAGTGTACCTTCATTATGTATACTTAAGTGGAAGGATGGGGTCGGGCAAGAAGGAGAAACTCGGGAAGGTTTTCCCGTTTCCTTTTCTTTTACCTTCCGTTTCGATTTCAGTTTCACTTACAATTTACAATCCTTATTCGCCCCACTACACACTATGTGCACTGTATATGCATGCACATTACATACATCCATGCTCGTATTTTTTCTTGTGTGCAGTTCATGTGTGCTTGCTTCACTATTATGCATTCAGATATCTGCAAAATACATACATACATACATACATGCACATGAAATGTGGTAATGTTCAAAGAAAAGGAGGCGAAGAACGCCCAAAACCAACCCCTCCCTAACAATACAATCTTTTGTTTTTGTTCGCATGAGAGGAAGAAAAACTCAATGGTGAATGAGTGAATGTGAGAATGGGGAACAAAAGGTGGATTTCTTTTATGTTCCTCGGGTGCTCGTGCCATCTCAATCATAATCAGCGCTTTCTCCCTTTCTCCTTCTCTACTCAGGTTTTGTTCACTTCTTTTCTTTCCGTTTTCTCCCGTTCTTTTTTCTTCCCTCTGCATTGTGTAACATATAAATACTTATGAACGTGTATAAGACGGTGCATTTTTCAAAATGTATCTCTTTGTTCCATGCATATCTGTCTATTATCGCAAGACAAAACAAAATCGTAATTTGAGATCCAAAGCGCAGAAACAATGTACAATGTACATGCACCTACATACACTACTTTTCTTAATGTAAGTATCTTTTCCATTTACTAGAGCTTTGGCTAACATACAACAAAGGTTCGACTTTCTTTTAAGTAATGTATAGATATGTAATTCGAATTAATGTTGCACGGAATACAGGTATATTTTTCATACTTACCGTTGCATTCATGAAACAAAAACTTGGAAAGTATACATAGAATCAATGTGTACTTTGAGCAACATTCATCTCTTTTTGAAATACTTGGATATAAATCATACGTGCTTCATAATGAAAGCAGACAATGATTGAACTGCTTAATATGTACGAACAAACCGGAAAACAATCCACTGCAGATGATGCAAAACTTGTCTATTCTACTAAATAAAATATGATTTAAAATAAATATGAGCCCAGTCGTTGCACATTGATGAGAATAAACTAAAGGCCTGTCTACTATAGTTGAAGGTTGAGGTCATGATCACGGAAATCGGAAATAAAAACAAGTGACGTGGCAGTGACAAGGTAGCAGCTGCAGCTAGACTTTCCCCGGCTTTCCCCCCCTCTCTCTCTCTGTCTCTCCATTTGAGCTTGAAACATGTGGCTGAGGAAATGCAGGGAAACTCAGGCTATACTGATATAAATACGTCTTGTTACTTCCCTTCACATGTATCTACACTGTTTTTCCAAAAGGGAGGAATGGTGGATCGAAAAAGTTGTCATCATAAAAACACGTTACAGTCCCCATAAAAAACCAGGAGGGTAATGGTGAATCGGAATTCGAGACTTTTCGTCTCACAATAAAACTCTCCAAATAATGTTTGCTTGTATGTAGAATGTAGATAGATAGTCAGGGCTAGGCCTGCTCTCTCGCTAAAGAAGGTAAACATTTAGAATTCACAGACACATATGTACATGTACTTTTAGAGTTGAAGACCAAAGCATAGAGAAATATACATAGGGCAAAAATAGAAATGGAGTAGACAAAGATGGAGAGGCTATCTTTCTCTTTCGGAGTGCTTGTCTATACGGAAAATGTATAAATGACGACAGCTATTTAGACGACGACTCTAAATAAAAATAGTGCACCCTACTTTCCCTCTCACATTCAACATATGTGTGTATACAGACAAATCTATTTTCTCCAGTAATGTCCCGCACAGTCACTCAGCAACTCAACACATAATATTCCAAACATCTGTGTAAGTATATATACATATATGTACATAACTATATAACTGTGTGTACATTTGAATAACGACGATAAATGGCCAAACTGAGGGCAGGAAAATCCTAAAAACTCAGGACGACGACGACGACTGTTACCGTTTCGATAAATGCATCAACATTACACAATGACAAACATGCTCAAGTGTACGTTTTTTATACACAAGTATATGTGAGTGCAAGAGACATCATTTTCAGCTTGAAGCTTCAAGCATTCAGCTCGTTTTGAAGCGTCATTTTATATTCATGCTCCAGCCAGCCAAACAGTTCAAAAACTTGCCGAAGAAAAATACAGACAAAAAAGAAAGCAGCAGTCACTTTTCTTGTGTGTCCTTACCTATATATCATACATATATGTACACGTACATTGTACGTAACTATTTGAGTAAGGCGAGGCAGGTATGAAGAATAATAAGACCTTTTCTCCACCATCCGCTTTTTCCCAGCCGAGTCATAATGTACCTACATATTATATAAATATGTACATGCATTGTATAGACAGACACAGAGCCTGGCCGAGCAGGGGAATTTTCATTCATTCAAAAAATGCTCGGGAGCATAAGTAAGAAGATTTGTATTTACATTAAGGAGAGAATGGGAAACATTCGCTCTACATACATGTACAATGTACATATGTATAAGGAGCTGATGGGATGATGGCGGAATGGGGAGAGAAAGGCATGAGAAAATATAATATTGCAGGAGAAAAATACGGTACAGTGGGAGAAAGCCCACGTTCTACTTTCAACTCTCTCCCTCTTCTTCCTAGCCTTCCCCATGTATTTTTGCCATACATCATTTTATATGGGACAATATTACTTGTATCGTACGTACATGGGCAGATGTAAATTTTTGTACAGTATTATTCCACTTTTCACACACAGGAAAAATGTATGCTTTGCTTTGTTATTATGGGTACAAAATCTACATATTGTATTCTACAATGTCACATCTAGGCACATATTCAACCGCTCTATTTTTGTGTGCATTCATCGAGTTCCCTCTGCATGTACGCTCCCCTATATTTTATACAGCATTATGCGATGCGAAATGTGAAGGTTTTAGCCGCGTCTAGACAAAAGAAATATTATGGGGACGAAAAAAAATGGAGGCTGGAGAAAGTAACTAGAAATATACGGAGAGAGATGAGAGCCAAAAATCCAAGGACGAACAAGTCGTTTGTACATCCAATACAAACCCTTTTTCCTCATCCCTTTCGCTTTTTCTTTGGTATCATCCACTCGTATGTACTTGCAGCAGCTAAGCTTTACAGTGTACAATGCACAATTCTCATTCACATCGTCTGTATGTTTATACATAGGTACATGGTACATGCGATAAAGAAGCTTGGCATGGTAACACACAATACTTTTCCCTGTGCAAAATTTGCATACTTTAATGCTCTGGTTCCATACCCAATGCCAAACCGCCAGAATACCCTAGTAATTTGCTTTGTTTGCCTATTTTGCCTCATTTCGCAAGGAAAATAATGACGGTAGCAATTGGCGTAGTAGGTTATTCGTTCCATCGGGACAAGGAAGAGTGGAACAAAATTTACTTGATGGGATGAGATAGACAACGCAGTAGTGAGTATGTAGGTATAATATACATTGTATGTATGTGCTGTAGAATAACGAGCTTTTTGTAATCCAAGACATGATAAGAATAGACAGACACATGATGTGATACTCTGTGTGTATTATTAAATTGTCATCTTGTACATATGAATAAACAGCCGTTGTTTTCTTTTTCGCTTCAAAATATGTTACTTTTCTTGGCATGATACATTTGCGTCAGATTTAGCTTGTTCCCAGTGGCTCGGGACAAAGTCCTTGTTGTTTTTGTGTCTCTTTTGTTTTTCTCAGTTTTTGCTGACTGGAAAAAACCTCAAGATGGAACAGAATTATCAGCAAAACGAGGGAGATGTGCATATAGTTACATACGGACTTTATATCTACGTATGTATGTGCAAAATGGATGGCCTGGCTATATTTTATAGAGTGTAAATTTTTGCAAAGGATATTCACACAGATCTTTGCAGCCATGACTATAATTCAACATAGAAAAAGGGCGGAAACAACCTCTCCGCTTCTTCTGTGTGCACAACACATGTAACTTTTACAAATGCACTCACGTTTTTTATTCAGTGTTTCACTTCCTTCCTGCACTCACTTTCTTTCCTTTTCCTTTCCACCGCATCTTTTTGTTTGCTTGAAACATTTCAAGCAACTTTCACCTGAATTCCACTTTCAAGTACGGTATCCTCGTAATTTTCATCATCAACTATACGCGGTCACATCATTACATATATTACAGCACTACTTATAACTATGAGCTATGAGGATGTGGCTTTGTTTCAGGTTATGTTAAATATTAACATGTGTTAATGTTTAAGATTAGCAATTAAAATGCTGTACAGCCAAAATGTCTCTAGAGCTAAATTTTGAGGGTTTTTCAGTACATATTCCGTTTTCGTAAAGAAATTTGAGAATTTTGGCGTGGAAAAGTGAGCAGCGTTAATTTCTAATAAAAATCCCCATTCATTATTATTATCACCATGGTTTAATTTAATTCTACTTGTACTTTTTTATTTTTATTCTTTATTCCGCATCTAAAGAACAGTACAGCAGAAATATCTATGAAGAATGTACATAGAATGCACCAGCTATTTTTCATTTCCATTTGTTTCGAGACAAAGCAAGCTCTCCTTTTTCGAAGTTCAATGTTCCATTGCTGGTATTGTATTCTACTTATGTGCGCATACTTATGTACATATGCGTTTGCATATAGAATTTTATAAAATGTACAGGGAATTTCCCATTGGGAGCTCTTTACACTTAAAATTCAGAGACCGGATGGATTTTTTTACACACGCCACAAAAGACCAAGTGGAAAGCAGACATATATACAGCATAAGTAGAAAAAGAAGAGGCTGAATTTCAGCGAAAAATGGTTTAAAACTCTGCTCTGCACCAGACCATTCTGCTCTGGTTCACTTATGCGTTATGCGCTTAGACAGCTTAAAAGTTATGTATATGTATTATACATGCATACATGTACAATAATGTACATAGTACATAGGTTTATTCACAAGGATGTGTATTAGTGATTAGGAGACTACTTTCAGAATATATATTAGATAGGATGGGATGGATAGACATTGAGCATGAACATGAACACGAACATTAGACTGAACACGAGCTACTTCTATTGTATTGTATTGCTATAAAGGCTATTTTCTGGATTCAGTTCTGCTTCCCTTCTCTATCTTATTCTCATTCTCATTCCCATCCCTCTTTCCATATTCCAAGAGCAGGACTGAGACTTGGGACTTGGAGGTTTGAGTATTGAGCAAAAAAGGCCATTTACATATGTACCTATGTACATTGTACATACATATGCATCGACTTGTATTGTCTTCTCTCTCGTTCTCTCTCTCTCTTACATTTCTTCTAACACAACCAACAGACATCTCGAATTTTCCTCATGCCAAACTGTGCAAGTACAAAACAGCAGAATAGTTATCATGAAATACGAAGAGGCTGATATAATGTGAAAAAATCGTTCAATATTAAAGTTCTATACAGCAGCAGGCATTTTTATGCAGTGCCTTGTATACATTAGTCTTTGTTCTATTTTTTCAGGATTTTTTCTCAAAGTACCAAAAATATCATAGACACACACATACTTTCATACGCTGTTCGAGTCAGCTCACGTGATAATTGCAATATGGAAAAAATCTGCTTAGAT